>RDRW01000774.1:0-68803 GCA_007896445.1 Puccinia hordei
TAAGATCTGGCACACATGTCAGGTCATCCACAGAAGCTCTCTGTCAAAGGCCAAACTGAGGTTGCTTGCTTATCGTCTCTTGGAATGCAACCCCAGGCAATTGCTAGACTCCTTACTAGCAGTGAGGGAAGGTTTGTAACCAACAGGACGATATACAACACACCGCAGGCACTGAGGGCTGAGAAGAGGGCTGGCAACACCCCATTGAGTACCTCCTACGTTGCCTCAACGAATCCAATTGGACACACAGGACGTTTACGACACAGACGGCAAGCTCCTTACTTGTGGTTTGCGCACCAGGATTGTTGCTTCTTGCTTGTAGGTTCCACCATGTGGTCAACATTGACTGCACTTACAAGAAAACCCTGAACAACTACCCCCTGCTGCATGTGGTTGGCCAAACTGCAAACCAATCACAGTTTTGATTGGTTTTTGTTTGATGCAAACGAGAAGAATGAGGCCTACTCATGGGCTCTTGATAAGTTGAAGTGGTGGTATATTTGACTAATCACCTATTCTCATCAGAAACTGACTGTACTCCGTGCCTGTGTGAACCCATAGATCTATATGGGATGCTGACCACGCGCCAAAGGTCTTTGTGACAGACAGGGAAATTGGCACTGCATAATGCTATCTCAAAGCACTTTCCAAATGCAACGCGAACTTGTGCATGTGGCACATTGATTGGAACATTGTGACAAACTGCAAGCAAGCGTTGCTGGCGATGGCAAAGAATGGGCCAAATTCATGAGGCTCTGGCATGAGGTCGCACATGCCCCAATGAGGACACCTACAACTCAAAGTGGGCTCAACTGACACGGTACCTAAGAACCGTGTATCAATCGGGTTAGCCCTTCGAGGATTTAAATCCCTTAATAGAAGTTTTGGAAGCAGGGTTTTAACTGTTTTTTGATACTTAGTGTTTTATAAACACTTAAGTAATTGTTTTATTGGAAATTGTTTATCACACTTTTCAAGTGTAAAATAATTCTTTAGTCCTTACTGTACACGCCACATTAAGTGGAGTAGAGTACAGAAAAGCTGACACTTTGTGACAGACAGTGAATCGGCACTGTGTATGCTATCTCAAAGCATTTCCAAATGCAACCGCGAACTTGTGCATTTGGCACATCGATTGTGAACATTGTGACAAACTGCAAGCAGCGTTTGCTGGCGATGGCGAAGAATGGGCCAAATTCATGAGGCTCTGGCATGAGGTTTCACATGCCCACCAATGAGGGACACCTGCACTCAAAGTGGGCTCAACTGAAACGGTACCTAGTCACTTGAACTAACGTCTACAAATACCTATACAAAGAACGTCTGGAGCGCGCACCGGACAAAGACAGTTATGAATGCGTGTGCCGGAATGACACCCCATCTAGGAAATCTGATTTGTCACGATGTGGAATTGGCCCACAGCTGCTGGCTGAAAACCTATGTGACGTCGGTAGGTGCAACTTTGCAACACTTTTCATTAAAATTTCTGCAGCAGTGGACCTACCACTTGCACAGCCACACAAAACCTGGCACACGAGTTACAGAAGGGATTAACCGGACTACCAAATCCCTTGTGAGAGGTGGGATGCGGGGTGAAGAGATTATACATGGGGCTGTATTTTTAGAAGAAGAAGCAGAGTTGTCCAGGCGCGCCTTTTTGCTTGTAGGGTCTTCAACCGTAGGATCTTCATTTTACCATGTCATAGCGATATTGGGTTGTCGTGGCACAGGTCATGGATGGCTCCTGGTGGAAGGTAGGTTTTGGGACGTCATGAAGGAATTTTTGGGGACTTGCTGGTCTTCTGCCCACCATTCAGAGTCATCTGTTTCACCCTCTGCGTCAGGGTCTCAGAGGTGGCCCGGAAGGCTGAAGGACTTTAATTTCGCGACGTCTCCCGTCCGCATTGGGGGCTTTGGAGACCTCTGGCCAATGAGTTGTTGGGCCGTTGTGGAACTCCTAAAGGTCAGAGAAAGGCTTGAAGGGAAAATAGACAACAAATCCGTAAGTAGAAGATGTTGAAGCTACAGGTGCTGATGAGGCTGCCCTTCTTGACTAATGCTGAGGGGAAAGGGTTTCACTAAGAAAAAGAAAGAAAAGAGGTGTGGCTCTATTTCTACTAATCCTTAGACTGCTGCTACTAAGGGAACTTAGATTGTTTAATCAATCTGAGGCAGGGACCTTAAGAGGAGAGAAACGCACTGAGAAAGGTACATGTGGGTATGTGTTATGCTTGTTATTTGTGTAAAAGGTTGATGCAAAAGTAAATGTAAAACGTTTAAAGGTCAATGTAAATGTAAACTGTACTTGGTAAAAGGGGGGGGTGCATGATTTATCCATAGGAAACTAAGGGGAGTTCTACTTATACAAAAACGCCACAGAGCTACACCCCTGGCAGTAAACGAAGGAAGGGGAATGTGTTCAGGGATTTTTCTTATACAACCAAAAGAGAGTATGATAGTAAGACAAGATGAGCCAATGTAGCTAGTAACTTGTATATAAGGAATGTAATGTGACTAGTGACCAAAGAGGATGTAAAGGCAGGAAGATGCAACTATGTAATATAAATGTGTGCTGTACAACTTAATCCAACAAAGAAGATTATAAACTAAAGAAAAGTATGTGAATGTCTGTGTTTATTTTATGTACTGTATATTTATAATTCAATACCTTGTATAATATCCTATGGGTTGTAGTATTGTAACTTTATGTATTTATAAGGCGTAATATTCTAAGAATGCCAATAACTTCTGAACCAAAGGGAAATCAGGGGTACTTTGAGTGAGTGACTAGGGGTAGTTTTGTATGTAGAATCTGATTATGTAATAACAATGAATTATATGTGAGAGGAAATGTAAGTTGTTGATGTTTGTATGTGAAAAGGTATGGATTACCACACCGTTTGTACGCCTTGAAGGAAAGACTGGCCAAAGGTGTTGAGGGTTTTCTTGTGGCCTTTGACATCTGTCCCCATCTCTCCGCTTCTACGTGGGGATCCATCAGCTGGGTTTGTTGTGTTGGGCTGGCCATATTGAACATCCTTGTTGATTTGGTTTGCAAATTGATTGAGCGTGGGGATTGGGTTGGTTGCTGGAGGTAGGGGATCAGGAGTGTGTGCATATAAGTATGCCATTGAGTCGGTTGCAAATTCAGGGTGTGGGTGGGACTGTGGTGGAGCAGGCCTAGTGGCGCCTAAGGTGTTTCTAGCCGGCGCCGGGGTTCTGGAGACCTGTTCATTCTCATCGTCTGACTGCTTGTATTCAGCCTTTATTTTAGAGGCCCAATTCTCCAGGCTTTCACGTTCATCTGGTTTCAACGCAGGGTGCCGCGCCAGCTCTGTGCATTTTTCCAGAGATCAAAACCTGTGTAATGTCAACTTGCTACTAGTTCAGAAACAACTGGCTAGAACAAAAATAAACATAAAATAAAAAATATAGTAGTATTCATTAATAAAAGGTAATAAATGAATGATAATAAGATAAAGCAACATAAAGAAGCAATATGTAAATAATAAATACATTATTACATAGTAAATTAATAATCAATAGATAAATACAGTAATAAGTATAAAACAATGAATATGTTAATAAATAATAAGATGAGTGGAAATGTTATTCATAATCTTGAAGAGCGTGTAAAATACCTAGGGTACTTCAGCCAACGTACCCCAGATAACTTAAAACTTCTAGTAGTAAAACAACTTGAAAGAATATTACCACTAAAGCGCTGAAATAATTGTTATACATTAAAATACAGAATAAATACATAAATACATATAACAAAGCACGAAATAAAAATGTATTTAAATAAAAGTATAATAAATAAATACATATAACATTAATAATATAAGTATACAATACTAGTAATATACTATAGTATCTATTTATTTATTTATTTTATTTTATTACATACTAGATACACTAAGGATGATTCAGAGGTACAAAGAACACAAACAAGAGGAAGGAAATAACATGAGAACCTTCTGAAATAACAATTGAACAACTGTTCAAATACATGTATTACATCCTTAGTGGGAAATTATTGATTGACAGATCTCTGCAGTCATGCATTCCCAAAGAGCCTGCATGACAGTGATCAAACAAGAAGCTCTTGAAGCTCCCACAGAACAAACAAATACATGTATTTCACATTGTACACAATACAAAACAATTAAACTTTGACAAATGTGATCAACAGGTACATGTGATATTTAATCAATACATTTTGACATATAATTAAAACCCGTGATCAACACATCTAAAAAACCTTGTCAGAGGTTCAGAAGCGCCTCAAGATTCCAGCAAAAGATCTTGGACAGGCTGTACCCATAGTAGACAGCCTGTACATATGGAAATTTGATTAAACAACTACATACATTGTATTAAATCTTAACCCCTTCCTTTTCATTTTTCCATAGCCAAACATACATCCGTGTTTCGCCATCAGGGCTCCAGAAAGGCATTTAAGGAGCCCTTTTTCCCCCTGTATTTTGCCTCATCATGCGTAATATATATACTACCACCTTTACCACTTACATAGCTTTACAATTGTTCTTCTGTCTGGTAAGGTCCTAGTATCTGTCTCTTAGCCCTTCTTACTCCCCTGAAATTGCCCAGTGTCCACCCAGCTCTTCAACAAAAACCTTTCCAAGCGCTTCCAACTGCCCAATTTCCCCCTGGAAACCTCAAGTCTGTAAAGGTATTTATTCTAGTAAGTAGATAAACCTTTCTCTTGAGATTCTCCCCCATCTTTATCTGGGATTTAAAAACACCCTGTTTACAGGCCCCAGTGTGTTCAGGTACCTAAATCCTCTGCTTGCAAGATACCTTTGAGGGATTAAACACCCCTGATTTATCAGCCCCTCATAATTTAATTATATTAAATTTATTTAATATAATTAATTATCTTTTACCCTCTCATACCTCATATCCTTATGGTATTACCTTTTACAAATCCTCCAGAGCTTTTATTGCTCTTTATCTTTTATTTTGCACCTTGTGTAGCTAGAAGGATTACTCCTTGGCATCACAGAGGCTGACAGTAATGGTGGGAGGGGTGTGGGAGTGAGCCAGCTACTTATTATACACAAAAATAAAGGAATGAATCTCACTCCCAGTCACTGGTCTGATATGAAGAGATTGTTGATTGTTGAAGTCAAATTGGTGAATCGTGCGGAATCTGTTTGCATTTGAATGGGAGAGTATGTCAGCACGTGTTACTATATCTACCGGTGAAAAAAAAAAATAGAAATAGGAAGAGATGTGTTTGAGATGGGCCACTTTTGGGGGGATGGTGTGCATCTGGGGCTCATATGGGGCCCTTTGAGCTCCCTGGGGGGCTTGAATGGCCCCTTTGAATGTTTTATTGCTCCTTTGGAGCATCAAAGTGCGCCTGTGGGCCCACTGGAGGTGATGGGGAGAGGCGGGCCCCTTCTCATGGCCATTGGCTATTGGGCCAGTTGGGTCTTGGAGAGGGCCATGGGCCTGTGGGCTTTTTTTCTCCCCAAATTAAACCCCCAAAAATTCCCTTCTTTTTGGGGTTTTTTACTCATTTTTACTCATTATTAATTTTTAATTTTTTTTTGTTTTTGGTTTTTTGTTTTGGTTTTTTATTTTTATTTTTATTTTGTTTTTTTTTTGGGCATTAATAAAACAACCCTGGTTTTTCCGCGTTTACACCGGTTTCTGCGCAGCTGCGGCTGCGCAGTACACCCGGTTTTCCGCATTTACACCCGGTTTTTTTTTTATTTTTAATTTTTAAGCAAATAGCACGTGGAGGGCGGCATTTGATGCGCGTGACCTCCCCAATCATCCTCATTAAATATTTTGTTTAAAACAATTAAAATAAACAATTAAAATAAACAATCAAAAATAAACAATTAAAATAAACAATTAAAACAAACAAGGAAAATAAACAAAACAAAATAAAATTATGGAGGGCGGCATGTGATGCGCGTGACAAAATAAATGGAATAAATGAAATGAATAAAATAAATAAATTAATTAAAAGCAAGAGACATAATTGCAAGTTAATAATTTATGAATACATAATAAATGTAATAAAGTTAATAATTTATGAATAAATAATAAATGTAATAAACAACATGTAACACTCAAAGCATTATGCAATGTACCATACCTCTGTGTATCATTGTATTTCCATTTCTTTGTCATGAAATCTGATAAGAAGTTAATTTTATAAACAGTATTTGTTTCCAATGAATTCTTCACCCTCTAAAGTGTATGAATCCATTTGAAAACTCCCTGAATATCTTGAAAGACAGACGTGAAGGTGTTTGGAAATAAATTGAGTCCAAAAATCATAACAGTCCAACCAGTGATTTAAGAAGAAAACTGTTAGTCACATTAAATTATACACCCCTTAAAGTGCTTTAAAAAAAGTATAAAATGTTGAGAAATCCTGGAAATTAAGCTGTGAGGATTTTTTATGAAAAAAACCAGGTGGATTGGCCAAAAAATAGAAGACATAGTTTTTTTGCAAAATAAAAATACCATAAGATTCTGAACCCCTGTAAGTATGATAAATAAATTTAAAACTTTGAAAAATAATGAAAATCCGCCCACGAAAAATTAAATTAAAAGAAACCGGGTGGATTGGCCAAAAAAATAGAAGGCATAGTTTTTTTGAAAAATAAAAATCACAATAATATTCTCAACCCCTGCAAGTATGATAAATAAATTTAAAACTTTGAAAAATAATGAAAATCCGCCCGCAAAAAATTAAATCAAAAACAAACCGGGTGAATTGGCCAAAAAAAATAGAAGACATAGTTGTTTTGCAAAATAAAAATTACCATAAATTTCTACACCCCTTCAAGTATAATAAATAAATTCAAAATTATGAAAAATGATGAAAATCCGCCCGCAAAAAATTAAATAAAAAAACCGGGTGTAAATGCGGAAAACCGGGTGTACTGTGCAGCAATTTGGACGTCGCCACTGCGTAAAACCGGGTGTAAACGCGGAAAAACCGCGTTTTTTTATTAATGCCCTTTTTTTTTGGTTTTTTTTTGGTTTTCTGTTGGTATTTTTTTTTGTTTTTTTTTTGTTTTTTTGTTTGTTGTTTTTTTTTGTTTTTTTTTTTGTTTTTTTTTGTTTTTTTTTTTGTTTTTTTTTTTTTTTTTTTTTTGGTTTTTTTATTTATTTTGGTTTTTTTTCTTCTTTTATTTTTGTGTTATTTTTTTTCTTTTTTTTTGTGTTTTTTTTGGGGGGGGGCAACACTTACATCTTCGTTTTTTTTCGAATTGGTGCGGCAGGTTGGAATTGACGTGGTTCTAGTTGAAAACAACCAGACCGACGGTCTGATTCCTTTCAGGAATCAGACTCGGGCTTGCTCACGTAATCAAATGGGCCCTCCCATTTGATTATGTGAGCGGGGATGTGTATATCCCCATACACATAATACATGTATGTATTATGTGTATGGGGATATCGCATGCGATATATCCCCCCACACGCCAAACAATTGGCGTGCGGGGCCCACACGCCAATTTTATTTGGCGTGCGGGGCCCACACGCGGTCCTTGGTGTCAAAGTTCTTCAAACTCATCGGCAGTTAAGGTGCTGGCCCAGCAATTGACATCTTTGGCACTGTAATTCTTCATGTCAAAAATAGGTTCTTCAACCTCGGGATCATTTGGTTCTTGGTTGTCCACTAGAAGATGGGGTTCTGAGTCCAACCGATCCTCAGCGTTGTGCTTGCTCTCTAGAAGATGGGGGCCCAATTGATTGCAAGCATCCTCCTCGGAATTTTTGTTGTAGTCGCATGTATACTGATTTGTCAAATTGTACACATCTGGTTGTATTTGAACCGTGTCCAGAGGGACAACAGATGCTGGTTGGTTGTTGGTCTGGACATCCAAGCCTATCATTGGCTGAGTTTCTGGTTTACAGATTATAAAGTCATTTGCAATTGTATCCGCACGTCGTTTTGATGAATAGTCAGGCTGACAAGCAGGACTAGAAAGTCTTGGCTGATGAAGTACCGGTTGAAAATGTCTCTTGCGCCAAGACTTAGAGCGCTGAGTTGGGCGTCCTTTTCTGACCGACACATTCAAAATGTTGGGAAAACATCGAGGCTGCAGTCCTAACTGATCAAACGGGTGACTTTGTCCATCAAGCGGTCCAATGGGCGGCACAGCGGGCAAACGTCCTAAAACAAGGTTCAAATCATCCAGGAAAAGCTGAATGCGACCAAAAGAAGCATGAGCTTCGCGGTCCATTGATGTTGAGTACCTGAGAAAGAAAAAAAAATGAATCAAAAAAAAGGATCCGGTATCGTCCGTCGTGTTTTGTTGCAAGATGTAAGGTGAAAAAAAGGGGGCTGGTAAGATTTGTCGGTAAGATTTCAAAAAAATTGATCCGGTATTAATATTTGTCGGCAAGATTTCAAAAGATTGATCCGGTATTGTCGTCGGTGTGTTTTCTTCAGCGTAGCCGGTAGCGCAGGCTCATAACCTGTAGTGCCTTGTAGGGGTAATCGGTATGTATTCCGGTAGGTGTTGCCCGGAGGAGACAGATGTAGTCTCCTCCGGCTGGCTGAGCCGCAGCCAAGTCTACCATGTGACCTAGGTCACAACAAAAAGTTCATCCAGCTTGTCATGGTAATCTCGGGCTTTTTCCACTGTGGATGCCGTGAGAAATCAACAAAGATACACCACGGGCACACTTTGGTGACAGGTGATTTGTCTTCAAGACAAACAGACAACAACAGTCGACTTGAGGACGGAAATTGGTCCTCAGGTCAACTTCCAGACCAATTTAAGATTTGGCCTGGGAGACCTCCTACCCACGGGGTCTTCAGGTCGGCTTGAGAACCACAATTGAGCCCCCCGGACGGTACTCAAGTTGACTTGAAAACCAAAATGTGGTTTTCAAGCCGACTTGAGTACCCTCCACAAGTTGACTTGACAACAAAGGGGTGCTCATGTCAACTTGAGAGCCATTTGTGGTTCTCAAGTCGGCTTGAGCTCCCCATTGTCCTCAAGTTGACCCTAGATTGGAGTCCATGTTGTGTGGATTCCAACCCGGGTTGGAATCCACACAACGTTCTCAAGTCGACCGGGACTCCAATATAGGGTTGACTTGAGGACAATGGGGAATGATTGGAGTCCCGCTCTCTCTTGGCTCAATTGAAGTCAGAGCTGGAGAGAGAGGGAAGGAGGATGAGGATGGTTATAAAAGGACTGCACTAAGCAGTCCTTTTAAAACAATCCTCATCCTCCTTCCCACTCCATCAGCCCTTATGGCCAGATCCACCAGCCAGGCCGACATTTTTTTTGACCCCTGGCTATGTGACAATATCCTGAAACTTTGTGTGCCTGAGAAGATGCAACGTTTCTGGCCAACCACCAGTCTCAGCTTATGCCGGTCAGCCAATGCACCACGCACCGGCTGTGCCAATTCAAGAAAGTTCTTTTCAATTTTCTTGATTTGGCCCGAAGCGACTTCATGGTTGGAGGCATCCTGAAGTATGAGGATGCCTCCTGCCATCTTGCTTGGACCAGCCGCGTCCGCAGAGGAAAACAATACCACCTCTACCCCCTGGTATCCGCTTTGACTTACCAGCAGTTTCGACACCTCATGGTGAATATCCCCAACAAAGGGGATATTTCTGCCTCAGTGTTAATCAAATTCTCCCCTGAACACAAGGAGAGATTATCAAAGAATCCTGTAGGTTAATTACAGGATTTATCTTTTCAAATGGAGGCAACTTGACTGATTTAAAGTTGTTGTAGTCCCCCCCTAGCCTCAGCACCACTGAGTCAGACTAGACTCACATCTTGTGGCCCCCCTCAGAAGATGGGATTAAAGCAGAAGCCAGTGATGAAATCAACACCAACCAGGTGCCAGATCTCCCCCTTATCCCTCCAACTGGGGCCAATTCTCACTCAATTTCTGGTGCATGCCCCACCAGCACTCCATGGCGAGGAGAAGCCAATCTCACCATGGCAGAATTTTTTCTCATTTCATACTTGTCTGAAAATGACAGACACACTTTGTCTTTAATGGCTGAACATTCTTTCTACCACTGGTCTGCTTTCAAAGGAATGTCTCAGAAAGATCTCACAGACCTAGGATTCCGTGTGGGCCCAGCTCGTTTGATAACATCTGGTGTGGTCAATGTTCTTAAGCGGCTGGGATCTTACAATCCTCAAGGCTGACCTCTTACACTTGTAATTTACTTGATATATATATATTTTATATGTTTATTTGGTTTCATAGCTTTCAAACTTCTCACTTGCAAATAAGCCAGCTGGGCCAAAACTCAGGATTGTGTGAAACTTGTCATCTATTTTTGTGTCAAATATTAGGCTTCCAATTTAGCATAATGGGATCCATATGTCCTTTTTTGATTGTGTCATAAATGGGAACTACACAAATGGTGTGACCTTTCAAATGGGAACTACACAAATGGTTTGACCTGTACAACCAACTTAGGGCATTGGCCTCCACTCTGGGGTGAATCCTGCCACAGATGTGGCATGATTACCTCCAATGCCCATTTTGTTATTTTTTTAGATATCAATGATTTTTACTAAATATCATCATAAAAACATGATTTATCTGGATGTTTCTAATAATTTTGGGGTTTAATTGGCCATATCTACTAATTGACATCATAAAAATAACAGCAAAGTGTAATTTTTGCTTTGAAAAAAGGTGGGGTGTGATTGGCAACAAATCAGATTGCATTAAAATTGGCCATGTCATGACATGAAGAATATCACATGTAGTACTTTGGGCTTGAGGCAGAACTGGGGCTATAATTTTGGTGACTTGATACCATGCAAGGGCTGAATTGAGGATGATGAGATGACCTGGAAGGAACAGGAACATGGGTGTTAAAGTTTGGGTGGTGAGATGAAGTGGATACAACACCAGGGCTGTGATTTGGGTGATAAAGAGTCCTTGATTCAACATGAGGGCTGAATTGAGGTTGGTGAGATGAATTGGATGCAACAACAGGGCTCCAATTTGGGGTATAAAATGACCTTGATGCAACCTGGGGGCTGATTTGAGGGGGGTAATATGGCCTTGGAACAGCATGAGGGCTCACATTTGGGCAATGAGATGAAGCGCATGCAACACCAAGGCTGCTATTTGGGTTATACAATGACCTTGGTGCGACCTGGGGGCTGAAATGTGGGTTATACAATGACCTTGGTGCAACCTGGGGGCTGCAATGTGGGTTATAAAAGGACCTTGGTGCAACCTGGGGGCTGCAATTGGGGTTATACAATGACCGGCTGATTTGAGGGTTGTGATGAATCCTTGGAACAGCTTGAGGGCTCACATTTGGGTGGTGAGCTGAGAAAGACACAGCACCAGGGCTATTAAAAGGGTTACAAAATGATCTTGGTTGAACCTGGGGGCTAAACTGAGGGTGGGTTGATTACCTTGATCCTTCCACATTTTTTCCTTTCTTGTTGGTCATACTATCAATCCAAATTTTTTGACCAGCATGTGCTGCATCATGTATTTTAGGGTGTTGATAAAAGCACGCCAAAGGCGCACACCAATTTATTTTGGTGTGCGGGTCCCACACACCATTTTTTTTTGGCGTGCGGGGCCTACACGCCAAAAAAAAGGGCGTGTGGGAGTGCACGCCAAACAATTGGCGTGTGGGTCCCATAAACCAATTTTGTTTGGCGTGTAGGCCCCGTGGCGTGTCGGTCCCACACGCCAATTTTTTGGCGTGTGGGATAGTGCTCACGTAATTGAACCGGTCCACCGGTTTGATTACAAGAGCAAGTCCCCACACGCCAAAAAATTGGTGTGTGGGAACTCTCATCTGCCGGCCAGGAGGAGTTCCTCCTGGCCGACAAGGTTATACAACCTCTTCAGCCAGGAGGAAGTCCTCCCGGCCGACAAGGTTGAATAGCCTTGTCAGCCAGGAGGAGTTCCTCCTGGCCGACGAGGTTATACAACCTTGTAGGCCAGGAGGAACTCCTCCTGGCTGAAGAGGTTGTATAACCTTGTTGGCCAGGAGGAGTTCCAGATTACACAGTCCTGTAGCCTTTTGTGTGTGACACCCGCGTCCCATGACATGCACAAATGACATGACAGCAGGTCATGTGGGTGACAGGCCTGTGAACCCCAGTGCACAGTTACTGCGCATGTGACAGGTGCAACGGGTAGCGTGCGGGTTCCCTGCATGAAATGACATCCTGTAATATTATAGGTGCCCCATGTCATGTCACGCATGCGGGACAGGGTAACCTGTTCCTCATTCATGACAAAGGTTTGCATGCAGTGTATAGTGAGCACGGTCACTGACTGCTCCTTCCTAGACCATGAATATGCATGCGTTCCCAAATTCAGGTTACCAGCGAGTGCTGACCTAGAAGTTAGAACTGTCCTTCCTAGAACTAGCCATGTCAAGCATTGACAAAGAGCAAAACAAGGATGAGCAAAGCAGACTACCTGACAGGTAAGTAACACTAGCACTATCAAAGATGTTGAGATGATAACTGATCATGGTCATACCATTAATCAGGATCAATCACAACATCAACAATCATCCAAGCCACTCTGGTCCCAGCCTCATTAAGAGAATCACTCACCCCAACAGCAGAGGTGAGTAATCTTGCTGTAGAGTCCCAATAATAGCTCCAAAGCTTATGGCTGATTTCTAAATGTGTTCTAACCATTAGACTCAGTTACCCAGAAGCGTCTAGCCAATGGCATAAGAATCAAGCATCCATTACCTGTCATAAAGGACTCAACAACATCTTGCTCTTAGGTAATGGGCATTTTCCTTTTCTTATACTTTTACACTATCTTGTCTATGTTATCCGTTTTATCCATGTTCTCTATATTCTACTTTGTCATTGCATAGCTGTTATCTAACTGAAAATACAACTCTTAGTGTTATAAAACTTCTTATTTTGCAAACTGATACATAAATATCCTGTAATTATTGTAATTGCAGTAAATACCCCTCAATATATTGGCAGCTCAGCTCTTGCCTCAGGAGTTCAGACCTGGTACACAGCTAGAAAATCATAACTTCCAACCAACAATGAATGGGCAACACTGCCAGCAATATTGCCTAGGTTGAGTTCATCCCAGTTAAACTAGGATGCAAACAACCAATTTAAAGTAGGTTGAACTCAACCAATGAAATATAAAACCAAGGGGGGGGGGGCCTTGGATTTATATTTCATCAGTTTATTTCAACCAAGTTTAAATTGGTTGAGTGCATCCCACTTTAACTGGGATGACTTCATCCTAGGCAATTATGCTGACAGTGCAAGTTCCACAGACCCAACCTCAATACTCTCAAGAACATCAAGAACCCGCAACACCTAAATTGCAATTCCAATCATAACAATGCTTTCTTCATCAAGAATCAAGTCATCTTGTTCAGTATTGAGTTTTTCCATTATTAGCTTTTTTGGTTGGTTGAGTAAGGTGGTTGATTGGCTGTTAAGTAACAAGTGTGGTTGGCTGGCGGGTTTATATTGGATTTACTGACAGATGCTAGCAATATATTGAATTAATTTTTATTTCAGGTGTAATAATTGAAATGTCACAGATTAGGGGGTATCAAATATGACCAAATCCACAATTACAACCAGTGAATTAGGTTTTTCAACAAAATTTCACTTTTGAGAATTATGAATCATTTTATATAGATCTCCATGGTTTTGAAAAATGGTGGATTTTCAAAACCAGTTGATTAGATAATGGTGTATTTGGTCATATTTGATACCCCCTATTATATCACTCGTGATTATTTCACTGATTATACTGGCACCAAACAAGGCCTTAGAGGCAATAAAGAACATAATCTAACTGCAAGTACATGAGTATTTATAGTCTAGATTAGGTACAACTGAAATGGAATAAATGTGTGAAAGGAGTGTGTCACTTGTTGAGAAAGTCATCTAATGACTAATGTAGTGAGGAGTAATCCTGTACATCATGATTACGTATCTAGCTACAACCCCCCCCCCCCCACTCAAAAAGGAACCCAAACTAATACTACTCTGGAATTTATGGATGGGAGCAGGCAGATTTTTTGTAAAAAGGTCACCTGTGACAACTCCATTTCAAATACTGAGTAGCCTGTCTTGGGGAAAGAACCAGGCTACTGAGTAGTTGAAAGTTGGCTTCACACAGCCTCACACAGACGTGAGGTACCTCACCTCTTGTAAACAGTCTTTATGCACTTGTAAGACTTCAACAAATAAGATCCATGTTTACTTCTGAAAATAGTATTAGTAACAGTAACAATTATTAGTAGTAACAGAAGCTGTAGTATTGATTAAAGTGCCTTATCAAGAGATTGTTTAAGGAAGAGATAATTACCAACCTTCTCAATTAACAAACCAGTATTAGTAACAAGTTGTATCTTACACAATTAATCCCACTGCATTATTTTATCCATCATCATTAGAAGTTGTAACAGATCTGCGCAAATAGTGATTTGAGGTATCTAGGTCTGATAGAGATTAATATATAAAGGTAAGATCTATCTTGGAATCAGCCATATCTTTATTAATTTTGATTACAAGACTCTTAGTTTTTTTTTCATAGTACCATGTAGAGGGGCAGGTCTTTCAAACCTCCCGTAAGTTTTAATAGCCATTCAACCTATTTGCAATTTATTTCCCCCTCAGCAGATATTTTTACCAAATTATATTTAGTGTCCCACAAGAGTCCTACAGCATTCTGCCAGGGGTGTGCATTTATCAACACCATAGTTGGAAATTTGTGATACACAAAGAACAGAATTTGAAATTATGTGTATACATTGCAAGAAAAAAATCAGAGCACAAAGAACTGTGATGGTGTATAGTTTGTGATTTTTTGGAATGAGAAGGTGGTCATCCACAAATAAGAGGCCATCACATTCAAAACAGTTGTCTCAGAGGGGCACCATTGTATCTCCACCTGTTTTCACATGCAGCTATCTTAGCACAGTCACTGTGCATTGAAGCTTGGGTTATTGTGAAACCTCACCTTGCAGGCTTCACAATAAGATTACATAATCAGCACTCACCAGCACTACAATTACACTCACAACACCATCCCCTTCCTAGATCAGCAGAGATCTTGACATATTTATACTACTATCTACTGAGCTGGGTAAGCATCTCCATTTCTCATCTGTTCATCATTTCTCTTTCCTTCTTTCCTTCTTTTTAAATTTTAAAAAGTGTAATAAAAATAAATATAAACAACATTACTTTGGTGTTTTGTTAAAAACACTAAGTATAAAAATAACAGGTTACTACCCTGCTGCCAGACTTTTGGTATGGGAATTAATATCCTCAGAATGGCTAACCAGACTTTAAAACGGTTCTTCCAATTAAATTAAGGGGTGTTAATTTAATTGGGGGGATTTGAAGAACTCTAACTATAAGAGATAGTTATAAGTAAAAAAGGCCAGTCCTCCTAACTTACAGGAGAAGTTGAGCGCCTTGGTAGCTTATAATAAGTTATCTAATTATGGTTAAAGTTGATGGGGGGAGGATGTCTTCAATTTGGTGAAGAAACCTCCTCCTTGAATAATATACATATTTGGATTAATCCCTCTGCAATTCATTTTCCAGTGGGGATTGGGAAATTTGGCAGGTGAATCTGATCAGCCTGTTCGTGGTAAGAAGTGAAACATGGTTTCATGTTTAATTAAAATGATGCCATAGTTATTTCACATTAATTAACATAATTTAATGTTTATTTCACTTAATTAAACTCAATAATTATTAAATACATGTACATATAAATTCCTTTGGGGTTAGTGCTTGAAAAGCGCTTGCTCTGGAGAGCCAACCAGGTGGGAATTAATTTATAAGTCTTTATTGCATATTTAATATATATTTACATAAAGATTTACCTTAATTTAACTATAAATTACTATGTGTTAATCTTGGATCTTCCAGGATTTTCAAGAAGAAAACTATGCCAATAAATAGTTCTTTATCCATTCATTGCATGTTTGAAAATTAATTTTCCAAAGATTTTCATTAATTAAATCATAACTTATTTTTGGTAAAAAATAGATATAATTTAAATAAAGGGTTTTCATTGAATTTGGTCATGAGTGTGACATGAACTCAGGTCCTTCTGCTTACATCAGATATTTCTAATCTAGTCTTTAACTGTTAGACTAATATATGATTTGACAAAATGCCAAAGGCTAATTTCCATTATGTTGAGAATGTCAATGTAAATAAAAGATAATGAAAATAAAGAATAATTATAATTATTCAACCTTGCAGTTTCAAGTATTACATGTTACATACTACATGTAATATCTTGGTGGCTGACAGCTTTTCATTCTCATCATTGTCCTATACTGACAGAGATATCTTGACATATTTACATTACTATCTGCTGAGCTATAAATACATATTGATTGGTTCTAGAAATCTTTCCTCAGCCAGTTCCCCAAAAAGCACTGTTGCTTCCATAAAGAGATAGTGAAGGGACTCAACCTTACAGTCATTTACCCTTTCAAAAAGGTTGGAGTAACACTACCAGCTTCCTTGAGCTTCTGTATGTCAACTCTAGACAGTTAGAAAACTGGCTGAACTGCAGACAGTTCAGCCAGTTTTCTTTCTTTTCAGTGTTGAGCACTGTGAGCAACTTAAGCCTCTGAATGAAAAATATTGACCCATCATAACTGGGCAAACTACCCTAACCGTTGTCAATTGCACATTGGCTTTTTAATCACTCTGAACAAAAATCTAATCTCCTGGAAGCCATGCAAGCAAATCACTGTCTTGCTCTTCTCAAGTACAAAACCTTATCCTATGCAAGCAATTAAGAGGTTTTATGGACCAGTAATCTCATCTCTGAAGTCATGTCTCCCAAGCACAAGACCATCCCCACTCCATCAGTTGATAACTGTGGAGCCATTGATCTTGCTTCCAGCCAAGTGAGTCAAATGGCTTCTGCACCAGACACATGGACTGGCAACTTCATCACCTCAAACACTTGATCAAGGAGTACCACATTTGAATTCAGCACACCCCATCCTATCACAACAATGTCAACTTCCTCACCAAACTGGTAGGCTGTTCCAACATCATGTAAGCCCTTGCACCCCTCACAGCACCAATTCTGAATCTGGAAAATATCAAAAAGTTTTGTCCAGTTGACTAGCAATAGAATTAACATGAGTCATAAAGAGATTGATGTGTGTATACAAAATCTTCTTTTCTCAAAATAAAAACACACAACAAAACTGATAACTTTTTTTAATAACAAAGAAAAAAAAGTAATGTGTGGAGATGGAGAGAGAGGGATGATGATAGAATGAAAAATGTAAAGCTTGCTTTGCTTGGGGTGAGGGAAATGGAATCAACATGGCATGAGGGTGTGTAATGTAAAATTTCTTATTTGAGCTTACAATAAATAAACAAAAGAGAGAGAGAGAGAGGGGATAGGGGGTGGAGTAGAGATGTTTATTGACCAGGTAGGGGCAAATTAACAGGATGGTTATGGGAGTTAGGGGACGAGTCAAGAGGGTAAGCGGGCCAAGCAGGATTTTCAGGCCTACGATTGCCGTCTCCCAGTGGAGCCGAAGTCGGGTTATGTGCAGGGGATAACTGGGGTTGTGGGTGTTGGGACGACTCGCCCGAATGAGATGGGTGGACGGCCGGGTTGTTTGAAGGGGCGGTAGTGCTTGATACATGGGCTGCTAATTGCTCAGCCGAGTATGCATACCTGTTGCAAAAGATGAGGGTGTTAGTACACCAAGTCGCTTATTTGTTTCTGGCTTCATTATCTCGTTAGTTTATGTTATTCGGACCGCTGACCAGTTTCCATCTGATGCCAAGTAATACCGACTAGTGTCGATTCCCTCAGGAGGGACCACGTCTCGTGCTGGGTACTGGTGATTGGGAGACGCCAGCGGGCCAGTCGGTCGCTGGTATTGCTGGTTTGTTAGGGCCTGAACGGGATAAGGAGCCTATGCGAAGGAGTATATGATAATCTTTTAGGAATTCTTGATTGTAGGATTGATCATTCATGAGTCTTGCTTACTTGCTCGTAAGAATAAGTAACTTGTGGATATGGTCCTGGGGAACCATACATATGATTTGGATTAGGCTGGGTGAAGGCTTCCGCTCCAACTGTTCGGATTTGTAATGTATAAGTAACTGCTCTGTGATTTGGATGATTTAGTAGTAGAATGAGCGATCTACCTCCTGGATGATGGACCGCCAAGCTTTGTTCAATCATTGTGTCATACGTGGTTTTGGCTGTCATAAATTTGGAGTTGATTTGCAATAACTCAGCTGGTACAAGCGGAATAAAATCAAAATGATCGGATTGTAAGCAGGTTAGCTAAGATGAGGGGAGTGAGAGAACAGCTGGAGACCTTTCTTTTGGGTGTATTTTTCGATCAGTCGAACGATCTTGGGTCGCATCGATAATGTTTTTTGATAAAGTTCTGATAGCTCGTCGTTGTCAGCCAGATTATCCCGCTGGGCATCCAAATTATTCAACATCTGTAACAATCGATCGATTTCGCACGCCTGTGCAAATACGGCAGCCTCTGCTTCCGCCTCTCTGGTGAGCGCCTCTGGGGATGGGTCTGGGATAACTTCCTGAATGATGAATATCGAGAAGCGAGCGGTTCATGATCAGGTTTGCTTCTCATTGTCTGAAATGACGATAGACGGAAAGATTGAGACCCACTATATAGTTCACTGGAAAAATACCGATCTGTCCACGCAATTCACCCTTCCACCAATCTTTATAGACTGAGTCAATTACCCTAATGATATCACCTTCCTTGAATGATAATTCGCCTTCCTCGTTCGGTTCGAAGTCGTACAATGCTTTGACCTTTTTCGGTGCTGGTCTGCCCTTAGTGCGAACCGGGTGGAGATCAGAGCCAGTTGGAGGACCAAGTGGGATGTCGCTTGGGTCTGGATGAGAGTTTCGGAGAGACATCTGAGCCATAGCGTCGATTGGAGCTTGATGATGCTGATCATTACCGGGGGCCGGCTGAGAGCTTGTTCGATTCGTCGAAGATGGATTGGGTGTCGAATCTGGGCCGATATGACCACTGGCCAGTGGCGGATTGCCGAATCGAGCTTGGGATGATGAAGGGATATGCCCAGTTGGACCGATAGTCGATGGTGTGTCGAGCGTGTTCGCTGGGAATTTTCCAACGCCTGCCATGTTCATCCATTCTGCCTCACGTTCTGATTCGGCCAAGGCTCGCTGGAGTTCCTCTTCTTCTCGTTTCAAGAGCTCATCGGGCTAAAAAGAAACCTCCCAAATTTAGTTCTCGTTGGAACACAGATTGTGAGAGGTTTGGTGTATTGTGATGTATGAATGAGAAGGAGGCTGTCTGCGCTTACTGGATGGCTTGCTGGTGGTGGTTCTTCTTCGTATTGGTGGCCTTTCTCCTTGAGTTCCTCGACAGTTTCTTCGACCAGGCCGAGGTGAAGTTTGCCGTGAAAGTCGTCGACCCATGATTTCAAGCATTGTAGGATCCTCTTCTGAACTTTTTCATGGGTATAGCGATCGAGGACGAGGCCTGATAAGACTTTCATAAACGCCCTACTCGAGACCTCCTTGTGCAGGTTTTCGTTAGTGTTCTTGACGAGGGATTCGGTGAGGGTTAGGCAGAATAACTGGACGTTCGCATTCCGATGTTGGAGACGCTTTTGGATTGACGCAATACAATCCCTGGGACCAGTTGGGCTAGTGTCCGTCAGTACCTTGTCACATACCTGAATGAATAGCGACCAGTTCTCCGAGGTTTGAGCCTCGTCGGTGGCCTTGAGAACGACCTCATCATAAGGGTTGGGTGGTGTACCACGGAACATTAGAGATTCGGATTGATGAGTTTTGTGAGTTTCGGTGAAGATGAAATATGGTGGTCAACAGCGGATCAGTCGGGCAGGCGGTGTTCTCCGGTGCCACCAAACCTCGAGTTCAAGGGAATACGTATGTAGCTGATCGCGGGAGTCCTCCGGGGACAGTCCTCAGGACCCAACACCCCCTTGCCAACGACGTATCAAGTGTGTAGGACAGCTGATAATTATAAATTCAATGCAAAAAAAAAACACTCACTCGACCACAGACCTAGTTGACATACAGAAACTTGAAGGAAGCTTGTGGTGATACTGCAAACTTTCTTGTTAACTTTTTTCCAACCAAGCTTTGATTCACAGTCACTGTGCAAAGAGAGCTACCAGGGAAAATACCTGACATCTGGTGACATCAAGAAAAAATGTATGTAGCTTTGTTCTAGCTCTGGTTCCACTCCAACTAGGCTACAATGGCCCCTTTGTGTCATACAAGGGGCTGTACATGAGGCCAACTGTACTACTTCTGATGAGGATGAATGCCCAGAGAACTTGTCGTGGTTCCCTTTTCCTACCAAGGAGGTATGTGAAAAATTCAGTCTGAAACATGACTTGAAAAACTGTATGATGACCAATGTGATTATATTTTTAGTACATAGTATTAGTGGCCTCTCTGATTCTTGGCCACTTGCATCATATCATGTCCAGGGCCATGTACAATCAGATCCATTGGGTATTGTCAGTCTGCAAGGTGAACCTCCCACATTGGAAAACCATTCAAAGGACAAGGATTAAGTTTCAAAAGTGGCTATGTATATCTATCAATGAGAATCTGGGAGTTCTCAACAACAAGTTCTTCTCTTTGAGTCTCAAAGATATCATTGGACATGGAGTGTCTTTTATTCAAGAGCATAGGTGAACAATTCCTTACTAAAATTGGATACATTACCATGGTTATTGCAAGAACCATTTTTTAACCAGGATTTAGAGCTCTATCCTCATGAACCAAAGGGCCATGGTATTTTTTCACTGTACCAAAGTTCCAAATGGTGAGAGGAACTTTGTCAGCATGATTGTGTTCAAATGGTAGCTCTTGGTGCCAAGAATTTCTACATATATGAGCCAGTGTTTCTCAGTCAACCAGGAAAGCCAATGCTTATTCCACTTTTCTTCTACAAATACCATGGTTTTTTTTTCAAATGTGTCATGCCAAGTTGTGATCCCATTGGGCCATCCATTGCAGGATATTCTTACTTTGAAGTCACAATTCCAGGATTTTCAGACATTGAGACCACTACCAGCATAATTGCCTAGGTTGAGTTCATCCCAGTTAAACTAGGATGAAAACAACCAATTTAAAATAGGTTGACCTCAACCAATGAAATATAAAACCAAGGGGGGTCCCTTGGATTTATATTTCATCAGTTGATTTCAACCAAATTTAAATTGGTTGAGTGCATCCCAGTTTAACTAGGATGACTGCATCCTGGGCAATTATGCTGGCAGTGGACAATTGGCCCACATGTCTCCAAAATAATACAAGTCACATAACCCAATGGTTAAGGACTTGTGTTCATAAAAAAGGGAATAAATTGAACTAAGTAAATTATCTTAAATTTACAAGTTCAATTCCCATAAGACTCATAAATTTTGTATTTATTTTATATAATATTTTATAATTTTAATAAACTAAGGCCCCGTTTGGGAGCAGTGATGTGATGTGATGTTGCACGTTGTGGTGATCCATTCCACTTCATTACCATATTTTAATAACTATTATTTACTTATAAAACTCAAATACTTACATATATACACATATAAATCCCAAACCTTATATATATTCATCATTATTATTACATTATCAGATTCTACACCCCATTTTAACCCTAGTCACTCACCACAACTACCCTCAATTTCCTCATGGTTCAAGAGTTACAGGCAAACTCAGAATAATACAGCAAGTTACAGTATAAAGCAAGGTATAGAATACAGTACATATTATAATTAGATATATTTCACAACCAAGATACATAATACATATAATATATACTACATAACATATTACATATATACATAAACTCTACCTTTCCACTACTCATCTGTCACTGTCAAAACCATTTCATATGTGTCACTTTCTTTTCTACTCATCTGTCATATTTTCCTTTCCCACCAGCTACATGTCATAGCCTTGTTTGTTTCCTTTCTCCAGCCTGATGGCTCATCTTCTTTCCCACATATATAAGGACTCATGTTCCTCCCTTTTGTTCCCTTATGGACTCCCAGACTTACTAAGTTACCCCCTACATATACCAACATTACAGATCCCATAAATTAGTATACATACCTAGTAGAGTTACCATCACCCTTATAAAATATATCAATATAAATATCAGTTTAGATTCAATATAAGAAGATTGCCCCTCTCTCTTTCTTGACCCACCTTGACTCCAAAGCTACAAACCCTTATATTACATATACTTTATACAACTCATCCCCCCTTCATCCATTCCTCTCACCTGGTGTGTGTAGTAAACAAGCACATTAGTATTAGTCTTCTAAGAGTAGATATAAATTAGCCACACCTTTTATTTTATTCTTAGTGTTACACTCATCCCCTTAAGCATTAGTCAGGAAGGCAGCTCTTATATCAGCACCTTTGTCATAACCTACATTAGTACTAGTGTAGTTATACATATCCCTTCCAAGCTCTATTCTGTCCCTTGAGTAGTTCCACAAGTGGTGTCCCAACAGTGGCCTCACTTCTTCAGATATCTTTAGTCCTAGTAACCCTATTACTATCAGCTTCATCACTACTTCATCCTCCCTTCTCTTTTCTCCATAATATTTCAAACATCTAAAACATAAATACATATACATCAGTCAATCTTTTATCTTCATACACTCTTCAAATCTTATATACATACATATTATCTATACCTTAAAGTAAACTCTACTTCACATAACCCCAACATCTACATACCCACAAACCTTCCACCTATAAACCTACCTCTTACCCATCATGGCTCACCAAGGTTTCCCTGGTTTCTACACAGCCCCTAGCATCTACCCTCCAATCACCAACAATGCAGGACAGACTTCCCCAGCCAGGCCTTCCAGGATCAATGTTGGCAAGATCCCCAATACTGGAAACTACAGGCACAACCATTCATCAGAAACCTCAGAAGATCAACTGGAACCACTCCCTCAGTCTCCAGTAACCTTCCATCCCAATCTAGAAAAACCAGTCACTCACTTCTTGGAAAGAGAACCAGTCATGCCCAAGTACACAGGACCATCAAACAAGACAGTCAAGATCAAGCCCCTGGATAGAGATCTCTTCTTTGATGGAATCAACATGCCTGTGGAAAAGTTTATTAAGAGGTATGAGAATGCAGGATCAGCTGATGGTGCTTCTGCTCAAGACTTGGCTAGACAGATTATATCTTTTATCAGAGGAATGGACCTTAAAGATGAAGTGGAAGAGATGTCTGGACATGAAGACTCAGATTGGGAAACCCTGAAGACACAGCTGCTCAACAGATTTGGATCCTCCCTACCCTTGTTCAAATACACTAGACAGGACCTGAAGAAGCTGGTTAACACTGCCATACAGACTGGAGGACTCAAGACTTTGGAAGCCTTCAAGACCTTTAGGACCAAATTTGAAGCAATCACTCACTACTTGGTAAGAATGGGGTACAGTACTAACCTTGAAGAATTTAGAGAACTTTTCTTAGAAGCCCTCAGCCCAGAATTGGAGTCATCAGTAACCAGGGAACTCATCAGGGACAACAAGATGCTAGCTTCTAAGGATGGAGGTGATATACTTCCAGATACCAACACTCTGGTCACCTACATACACAGGGAAGTTCAATCAACATCAGTCATGGACAGAAGAAAACTTTGGAGACAAGATCCCCCTGTAAACTTGGACAACTCACCTTCAACATCCAGTAGACCAGCTCCCTATATCAGACCTAACCCTCCTTCTGGCCCAACCTCTACAGAAAAACAATTGGAAGTCATCACCAAGCAGCTTGCAGCCCTCACTGCTGGAAGATCAGCCCCACCTCACCTAGTTGGACCTACCCCAGGATTCAATTCAGCCCCAAGGACTTACACTCTAAAATGTTACTACTGCTTTGAAAATACCCATGGAATGACCAGATGTAGGACCTTAGAAGAAGATGTTACCCAAGGATCAGTAATCAGAGATGGCAGAGACTTCAGGCTTCCAGACAAATCTATGATTCCATGGGACCCCAGGAGACCAATTAAATCAGTGGTAGAAAATTTCCCTAAGAACCAACCCAATTTATCATCTTCCTTTGGACAACTGGAAGAAGTAATCACCCCTGAACAATCCACAATCTATGAAGCAGACTTGGGAAAGAGAACCAGAGGAACCAAGGACCCAGAGGAACCCAAATTGGCAGACAAAAGGATCAGGAAAGAAAAGGACAACATTATGGACATGGATACAGAGGACTTACTACATATGGCCAGGCCCCCAGTCAAAACACAGAATCAAAACCCAAAGACAGAACCCCATGTCAGATTCCAGGACCTAGAAACACAAGGACCCAGCACTCCACCCAAGGAGAAACCAGCAAAGAAAACTTACCTAGAGAAAACATTGGCCAAGGACTACCCAGGAGCAGAAGAGGATATTGCCAAAAGGATGCTTATTGAAGGAAAGATGGAGTTGGCTTATGGAGAGATATTTGCTATCTCTAGTGGTGTCACTGATGCATTCAAAAAGAGGATTTCAAACAGAAGGATCCCATTGGACCCCATTAAATCAACCAATACCATAAGGAAAGAAGAAGAGGAGGTACAACAGGATCAGACAACTCACTATTCATGCCCCCTTGGATATGTTAATCTCAACATAAATGGTCAGACTCATCAAGCCCTTTTGGATACTGGATCAATGGTCAATATCATACCTGCAGGACTGGCCCACCAACTAGGACTAGTACTCACTGCTAAATCTATGAGACTTAAGGGAATTGGAGGCCACCATACCAATATACCAGGAATTGCTGAGGAAGTGGAGGTAACCATTGGAAAGGTATCCAGGATAGTACATTTCTGGGTGGCTGAAGGACCTGTTCAACTAATTATTGGGAAGCCTTTCTTAATGGATGTATCAGCTACAATCAAGTACAATGGAGCTCAAGGGGAATCACTTTCTATTATGGACTCTTCTGGACAAACTTATTTGGTACCCATCATTCTGCCTAGCAACCAAAAGTGGGAAACTACTCTTCCAGTCAACTCAGCTACCAGGGATTTTTTAGACCAGGGCCAGGAATCCAACTCTTCTCCATAGCAGATGGGGACCTGGCAAACCAACAAAAAAAATATAAAACACCAGTCACTCATTTAGCAAAATACAAATCAACTCTAAAAAAAATCAAACCTGTAAATCAACCTATGCCCCTTTCTCTTAATCCACCTCTTTCCAGACCACAACTCTCCAGGAACCCTTATTCTACACCACTCACCCCTTTTCCACCACCTTTCAAACCAAGCCAGAAAATCACTCAAGAAAGACTGGACCTCATCAACTTTGGACCTCCTGGATGGCTATCAGAACAAGAACATCTTTTATTAGTATGGGTAATTACTCTCAGACAAAATTCCTTGGCCTTTGTGGAGGAGGAAAGAGGACTACTCAGACATACCTATGGGAAGCCCTACATCATCCCAGTCATTCCTCATGAACCTTGGCAGCAAAAACCTATCCCAATCCCTGCACCAATCAAACCTCAAGTCATAGAATTAATAAGGGAAAGACTCAGGACTGGCCTTTATGAACAATCTTTTTCCAGCTATTCCAGCCCTATATTCTGTGTAAAAAAACAAGATGGAAAACTCAGAATAGTCCATGATCTTCAGAAACTCAACAAAATCACTATCAAAGATGCAGGCTTACCACCATCCCCAGAAGAACTCATTGAATCCTTTACTGGAAGGGCATGCTATGGACTAGGAGATATTATGGGGGGATATGATGAAAGGGAGTTAGCCAAGGAATCAAGACCATTAACCACCTTTGAAACCCCACTAGGAAGATTTCAACTCACCAGATTGCCCCAAGGAGCCACCAATTCAGTTGCAGTATATCAAGCCCAGATGATGTGGATCCTCCAGGAGGAATTGCCTCAGCACATGGGTATATTTATTGATGATGGAGGAATCAAAGGACCTATTTCAGACTACAATGGAGAAAAACTCAAGGAAAATCCCCAAATCAGAAGGTTTATCTATGAATATGCCATTACTCTGGAAAGGATTCTGTATAGGATTGAAGAAGCTGGACTCACCATATCTGGAAAGAAATTTGCCTGTTGTGTCCCTGCCCTGGATCTGGTTGGACATGTTGTCTGCAAAGAAGGAAGGAAAATATCAACAAAGAAACTCAACAAGATTGAAACCTGGCCAGTCCCTACCACACCAACAGAAGTCAGAGGATTCTTGGGTATTTGTGTCTATGTCAGAATGTTTATCAGAAATTATTCCACCATTACTGCTCCTCTCAGAAAACTCACCAGGAAGGACTCCACTTGGGACTGGACTGAAGATTGCCAGGAATCCTTTGAAGAACTTAAAAGAATCATTGGACAGGACATCACCCTCAGCAAATTGGACTATGGACCTGGGGCAGGACTCATCAAATTATCAGTGGACTCCAGTTATATTGCAGCAGGAGCTGTACTCACCCAAGAAGATTCCAGTGGACTAGACAGGCCTGTGATCTATGAATCAGTGGTATTTTCAAAAAGAGAGTCAGAATATTCACAATCCAAGTTAGAGCTATGTGGTGTCACCAAAATCCTCAAGAAACTCCAGACCAGACTATGGGGCCAACATTTCCAGCTTAGAGTGGATGCACAATGTCTTATTGGGATGATCAACAACCCTTCACTTCCCAATGCCCCTATGAACAGATGGATTGCTTTTATTCATTTATTTTCCTTTGATCTAGTACACACCCCTGGAAAGACTTTTACATTACCTGATTCACTCTCAAGAAGACCTTTGGACCCAGAAGAAGAAGAATGCCAGAGCTTTGATGAAGATGAAGAATGGATCAAACCCCATCCTGGATTTGGACTAAAACATTCTTCTGTTGGACTGCTTCTGGGGACATCAGCTAAGTTGGGGGAGGAGGTAGGTAATCTTCAACAAGGAATTTGGAAACATCTGCAGGAATATCTTTCAACCATGAACAAACCACCTGGATGCAGCAAACTGGAATTCAAACAAATTTTACACAAATCAACCTCCTTCTTCCTCTCCAATAATATACTTCATAGAAATAACAAACCCTTTTCCCAGATAGTAGTCACTCACCCTACAGCTCAAATCTCCATCCTCCATTCCCTCCATGAATCCTTGGGCCACAGAGGAGTATCAGAAACTTATAGAAGAACCAGGCTCAGATTTTGGTGGCCAGGACTCAAGAAAGGTGTAACCAAGTGGGTCCAGTCTTGTGAAGCTTGCCAGAAAAGGAATTCAGTACTACCAATGGAACCCAAGAAACCTACAGGAGCATCAACACTTTTTGGAAGAGTCAGCTTGGATACAGTTCATATTAAAGCTGGAAAGTGGAAATACCTGGTAATAGCAAGAGATGACCTGTCTGGTTGGATAGAAGCAGTTGGCCTAGAAAGGATACAAGCAAGGAAAATCTCCCAGTGGTTTTTGGAAAATTGGATACACAGGTATGGGGCCCCTTGGTCAGTCACTGTGGATGGTGGATCAGAATTTGGTCAGAACTTCAAACAAGTTCTTTTGGAGTCTGGAATAAAAATAAAAGTAACTACACCTTATTATCCTGAGGCTAATGGAATGATTGAAAGAGGCCATCAAGCAATCAAGGATACCCTGGTCAAGCTCTGTGGACAGGAAGGAAAGAAGTGGAGAACCTATTTACCATTGGTTTTATTTTCAGACAGAATTTCTACAAAAAGGACCACAGGATTCTCCCCTTATGAATTAGTATTTGGACAACCACCAATCTTACCCATTGACCTGGAATTGGAGACCTTCTCAGGAATAAATTGGACCCAGGTAAAAACAACCCAGGACCTTCTTTTGGCAAGGACTCATCAATTGGAAAACAGGGATTCTATTCTTCAAAAGGCACACCAACAATTAATGACAACCAGGGGACAGTCTGTGGAATACTGGAATACAAGGAAGAAGGACAGAGGACCACTAAACAATGGAGAATTGGTATTAGTGTACAATAAACCCTTGGATTCCCAATGGGGAAAGCTTTTTGAAAATAAGTGGAATGGTCCTTACAAAATAAAACACAAAAACCCTGGTGGATCCTATACATTGGAGGAATTAGATGGAACTGAATTGTCCAGAAGATTTGCTGCAAACCAAGTAAAAAAGTATTTTATCAGAGAAATTCCCACACAAATATAAAAAAAATCAATAAATAGACTAATAAAAATAAACTAACTAAATAAAAAAAAAAAAAAAAAAAAAAAAAAACATACCCTCTACTATTGACACTTTTCCAATACCCTGCTCTTCTCTTTCCTGGATAATAGTGTGCATCAAAATCTATAAATGGTAAAAAAAAAAAAAAAAAAAAAAAAAAAAAAAAAATCAACAAATACATATTAATAAGTTAACAAAAATTGCAAAAATTTTCTCAAAACTTACTGAGTCAAAAGAGTCAAATAGTCGACTAAATAAACAGTGCCGAATAGCGGCCGAGGCGGGTGGATCCAAGTGGTCAACGCGGGCGAATTCGAGGAGGTGATCAAACACGGTGGCACGTAACACCTGGAGCTCCTCTAAGGAGAACGTGTCCCGAACGAACGGACCAAACGAACCAACGTTTGCTACGTTTTGAAAAGCATCGGACCGAGGGGTAGTAGAGCTAGCGGAGAATTGGGAGTCGTCGCTGTTTGTAGAAGATGGGACGGACGACGCTACAGAGATCGGACGAGTAGGGGAAGACATGGATATAAAAAAAAACAAATGTCTATATAGGAATAATATAGGAAAAGAAGGGGAAGAAAGGAAGCAGCAGCCGAATGGAGCTGCTTAAATAATAACAAAACAAACAACTATCAACCATTCGATGCCGGTGTACGATCCGGAAACGATTAATTTTCCCTTACTACTACTACAGCCAACAAGGATATCCGTGTTTTCTTTTTTTTTCGTCGGCTCTGGTGTACGAACCAGCAAGCTGAAGATTTTCTTTAACTATGACGCCGGTGTACGATCCGGAAACGATGAGTTTTTTTTTCCTTCATTACTACCACAAAAAAATAAAAACGAGCGGTCATCTCCCCAAGCCGTATCGACTCTGGTGGACGAACCAGACCGACAAGGAATTCCGCATACATTTTCGACGCCGGTGCTCGACCCGGGCATAATTTTCTTATGAGGATTTCGTTTCACAGACTACAGTCTGGAAGCGAACTCCTCAAGCCTTTCGACTCTGGTGACCGACCCACCTTCTCGTTTTTTTTAGTTATTTTTCTTTTTTTTCTGGCTTTTTTTATTTCCTTTTTGCTTCGTACTAAGATAACTAGAGTAGCGGTCTTGTTTGGACTCCGCCAAATCCCTCCGCATACACTATCGACGCCGGTGCACGAACCGGAACGCCGCATACATATCATTCCCCGCTCAGACATCGAACCCGACATCACTTTTTTTTTCTTTTTTTCTTCAAACATAATAAAATTAATACCAAAATAATAATAAATAATAATAAAAATATAAAATAAAAATAAAAACAAAAATTTAGATACATAATAAAATTAATAACAAAATAATAATAAATAATAATAAAAAAAAATAAAAAAACAAAAATTTAGATACATCATAAAATAAAATAATAAAAATCAAATCATATAATACTTTAAAATTAATTTAGTAATAAAACCAATAAAACATAATACAAATACATCAACACTACATTTATCCCACAAAACCTTCTATTTTCATCACCTCTTTCCCAGGATCTCTTCTACTCATTACTGCTGATCATCATCATTTCATCATCCATCCTGTCAGTTTCTCAAGATTATTTTCCCTCCATTGTCTGGGGACAGACAATAAGTTGGGGGAGGAGCACTGCACTACCAAAGGGAAAATCACCAGGAATTTTTTTATTTTTTTTTCTGTCCCTCCTGACCTGATTCTTAAACCACCAGACATCAAATAAAATTCATCAAAAAAAATCACCCTTTCACATAATTTCTACACATTCCATCTCATCATCACATAGTTTCTACACATTCCATCTCATCATCACATATTTTCTACACATTCCATCTCATCATCACATATTTCCTAAACACTCCACCTCATCATCATCATACCACTCCACCTCATTTCATCATCCCAACAAACTCTACATATTTTTTACACATTCCACACTCATCATCAAATCACACAAACTCTACATATTTTCTACACATTCCACACTCATCATCAAATCACACAGTCTACATATCTTCTATTCATTCCAACCCATCAACAACCATCAAGCAGTCTCTCAGTTTCCACCATTCACCCACTTAAAATTGCATCCAACTAAATCAGAAACCAATGGCCACTAAAAAAAACCAACTTCAGGATACTTTACCATACCCCAAAGGACATAGTCAAATCAGCACCAATACCCAAAGGCCTAAGGATTAACTCAGATTATAAGATATATAAAACCAGACTAAGAAGAATTGCTTCTCCCACTACATCACCATCTCAAGAGTTATCAGTAAACATCTATTAGTTTCCAAGGATTTCAAGAATAAATAAACAAAGTAAGATTGCTAGAATGAAAATTTATTAGAGGTACAAGCCCAGATGATGGCTTAGTATTTGGTTCTAATAAATAATGAAACTAGATTATAATTAAATTAATATCAATATCAAAGAAACTAATACATGAAGAACATATTTCAGCAAGATGGCATACTAGTAGGATTTTCAACCACTTTAAAGACTATAATATATATTTTACATGAAGATTAATACTATGGATAATGGATACATGGATACTGGATACTATGGACACTGGACTTTGGATCAAATTATACTGGATTGGCTCATACTGGACACTGGCTTGGACTTATACTGGATTGGATTACTTGGACCTTGGACAGGAATACTCTGGACTTCCATGGATCACTTTTTTTCTTTCCAGCCTTTTTCTCTGGCTGCATTGTCTGGGGTCAGACAATAAGTTAAGGGAGGATGTGGTGATCCATTCCACTTCATTACCATATTTTAATAACTATTATTTACTTATAAAACTCAAATACTTACATATATACACATATAAATCCCAAACCTTATATATATTCATCATTATTATTACATTATCAGATTCTACACCCCATTTTAACCCTAGTCACTCACCACAACTACCCTCAATTTCCTCATGGTTCAAGAGTTACAGGCAAACTCAGAATAATACAGCAAGTTACAGTATAAAGCAAGGTATAGAATACAGTACATATTATAATTAGATATATTTCACAACCAAGATACATAATACATATAATATATACTACATAACATATTACATATATACATAAACTCTACCTTTCCACTACTCATCTGTCACTGTCAAAACCATTTCATATGTGTCACTTTCTTTTCTACTCATCTGTCATATTTTCCTTTCCCACCAGCTACATGTCATAGCCTTGTTTGTTTCCTTTCTCCAGCCTGATGGCTCATCTTCTTTCCCACATATATAAGGACTCATGTTCCTCCCTTTTGTTCCCTTATGGTGTCAGCTTGCTACTATGACAGAGCAACCTGTCACAAGTTTACCACAAAATTATTATAAAAAAATATAGAATATCAAATAATATTTAGAATATTATTTGATATTCTGAATCTACACTAAATTTAACCTAGGGTACCTCACTCACAGGTACCCCTAATTCTCACTCCTTCACTATGTAAATTAGCAAAGAATAATTAGCAAGTACCTTTAATAAAAAGGAACTTGCATCAATTTATGCTTATATATATATACACATATGCTTAAACCCCATTTCCAGTCACGGAAATGAGGTGTTGTGTAAATTAGGGGAGATAGTGTAAATACACCGTGTTTTACTCAAACCCCGCGTACCGCAGTCCGCAGAACCTCAAGTTCAACCCGCGTGACTGAGAGCCCGCGTCAAAGCTGGGATATAAGCCCCCGCGCAAGCAACAAGCCCCTTACAGGCTCCCAGCTTGGCACGCGGACTCCACAGTCACTCAGGTACCCCCAAAATCCATAAAAACACGCCCCAGTAACCTCATTACATATGTTACATATGTAATAAAGATTACTGGGGACTACATAATTAATTATACTGGATGATATTAATAATTAATACATTTAAATAAAACATATTGAATAAACAAACAGTACAGACAATACTGTGGCTTATTATAAATACTCATAAGCCACTAGTATTAATAGTACTAATGTACTACAGACTGTACCTCAATATAAATGAATAAATAAATAATAAATATCATAATAAAATCAATTGGTGACGTGTATTCAAAGCAGGGGCTGCTGAAGCGTCACCAAGAAAGCAAAGATGGCCAAAATGTGGTCCAAAGATCCCACAAGTTGGCCAATAACACCTACAGGGTCCCCAGGGGGAACCCAAGACTATTTAAGGAGCTCTTCAACCGCCCAAAGAAGGCTCCTCATGCTTCCCAATACCCACTAACAACCTTACCCACTTATTATTAGATATACATCTTTATAACACAGTCTGGTAAGCTTCTTAGTAGTTATTCTTTAGCCCTGTCTTCCCCAACAACTTCACAGTGACCACCCAGCTCAACCATCCATCCATCCAAGCGCTTCAAACTGTCCAGTTTCACCCAGAATATCCCCAAGATCCCTCAAGGTTTATTACTAGTAAGTAATAACCCTTTTCTTGAAGATATTCCCCCATTTCCATTCCTGGGATTAAACCACCCCTGTTCCAACAGGCCCCAGTGTTCCAGGTACCTAAATCCTCTGCATTTATTTGTAAGATACCTTAGAGGGATCTAAACCACCCCTGATTTATCAGGCCCCTCTGGTTTTTAATTATATTAAATTTATTTAATATAATTATTAATCTATTTTCTCTCAATTTTTACGTCACAATTCCCCCATATCTTTTGGGAATTGTAACTTGTACCTTACCCAGAGTTTATATAACTCTTACCATCTATCCTTGCACCACCTGTAGCTAGAAGGACTTGTCCTTGGCATCAGGGAGGCTGACATATGGACTCCCAGACTTACTAAGTTACCCCCTACATATACCAACATTACAGATCCCATAAATTAGTATACATACCTAGTAGAGTTACCATCACCCTTATAAAATATATCAATATAAATATCAGTTTAGATTCAATATAAGAAGATTGCCCCTCTCTCTTTCTTGACCCACCTTGACTCCAAAGCTACAAACCCTTATATTACATATACTTTATACAACTCATCCCCCCTTCATCCATTCCTCTCACCTGGTGTGTGTAGTAAACAAGCACATTAGTATTAGTCTTCTAAGAGTAGATATAAATTAGCCACACCTTTTATTTTATTCTTAGTGTTACACTCATCCCCTTAAGCATTAGTCAGGAAGGCAGCTCTTATATCAGCACCTTTGTCATAACCTACATTAGTACTAGTGTAGTTATACATATCCCTTCCAAGCTCTATTCTGTCCCTTGAGTAGTTCCACAACGTTTACGTACGGTGATACACATCACTTGTAAATTCACCAATGCTCAACATCACTTGAGTGTTTGGCTACCCAAGCTTGAGTGATACACACTGCACATAACTCCAACCAACTGTTTGGCTCATCATCATAATAATGCCACCAATTCAAACACATCCACTTGAAAATGAAGACCGCCACCTTGATTCACATTCCAATTCCGAAACTGAATCCTCAAAATCAATCAATTCTAACACCTCATCTTCCAACAACTCGCCAAATCCACCTGTCCTTGAGCCCACTTCCCAACTGATCTTGACGGCCGCAACAATTATCATGCTGTACCATCTGCTTCATGAAATCAAGAACCCATACAACACTTCTGTCTTGACTGGCCGTGCATACGTGGCGGAACTACTTGAAGGAAACGAACAACGCTTTCTGGATATGATTCAAATTCAAAAGGACGTCTTCTTGAAGCTCTGCCGAGAGATTTCCAACACAAGTGTTGAACCTGCCTCAAAAGTGTTGCCGTTAGAGGAGCAGCTTGCCATTTTCATGTTTATAGCTGGACATAGTGCTAGCAACCGAGCTACACAAGACCATTTTCAGCATAGTGGTGAAACTATTTCAAGGTAAGCCTCATTTTTTTAATGAAAAATATCATTATGAGCAAGTTCTAATTTTATTTAGCAGAGTATTTCATTACATTTTGAAATTCTTGCTAGTGTTGAGTACAGAATACATCAAGGAACCTCCGCGCGGTTGGATACATCCAATAATTGAAAGCAATTGGAAATTCATGCCGTTCTTCAAAAACTGCATAGGTGCACCAGATGGTGTCCATATACCAGCTCACGTACCTGCCTCAAAAAACCCAGTCGCTTACCAAAATTGCAAAGGATTCCTATCACAGAATGTCCTAGGTGTCTGCGACTTCAACCTCTGCTTCACATATCTTCGAGTTGGTTGGGAGGGGTCAGCGCATGATGCCCGAGTCTTAGCTTCCGCAAGGACAGATGATTTCAATATCCCCATGGACGCGTTCTACTTGGCTGATGCAGGGTATGGCCTAGCAAGAGGCATACTGGTGCCTTATCGAGGGGTTTGGTACCACCTACGCGAGCAGCTTTTGGCTGCAAACAGGTCAGATTGGTTTCTTCTTCTCTTTACCGCGTAGGTGGAAACTAATAGGTACTCTTAGGCCAGAAAATAAGGAAGAGCTTTTCAATCTGCGTCATGAAATGTTGCGAAACACAGTGGAACGGATCTTTGGGATTTTCAAACAGCGCTTTCCAATACTCACTAAACTGCTTGAATATACCCTTCTGACACAAAGCCGCCTGGTCATTTGCTTAGCTGCAATTCACAACTTCATTATGCACCAAGGGCCATCTCATGCGGATGACTTTCCAGAGCAGGCACTCGGATTAACGAGCACACATGAAGTCCCAGAAGACCACACTTCACAGGTTGAAGATCGCGAGGAACATTTAGCCTGGCGAGATGAGATTTCCAAGGAAATGTGGATAGATTATGTAACATACAACTCTTCAAAAGGCAGGGCAGTATCACACTGTCCCAGAGACACTCGCATTCCTAGGAGGGGGAAAAAGAAAACTCGATAATATTTTATTTTTTTCATTTTTTGTGTTTTACTTTGAATCAAATATTAGGGGGTATCAAATATGACCTTAGGGGGTATCAAATATGACCAAATCCTTAATTAAAACCAGTGAATTAGTTTTTTCAACAAAAATTCACTTTTGAGAGTTTTGAATCATTTTATATAGATATCCATGGTTTTAAAAAATGGTGGATTTTCAAAACCAGTTGATTAGATAATGGTGGATTTGGTCATATTTGATACCCCCTAATGAAATGTAGTCATATTTATTGAACTAACTCTGAGGAGTGAGAGGAAAGAGATTTTTGAATAATTTTATCATTACATCTCAGAATCTACGATGAATTGTTTGAGCCAAGACAGTCGCAAATATTTTTGTTGAATCAACATGTAGAGAGCTGCTTGTCGTTCAGAGTAGAACACATTAAAAATTGCTAGTTTTTGGAGGTCGTCAAACTGATTGGCATTGTTCTCTTGAAAGAATTTCATAGCCATTGATCCTTGGGTTTCCTTTGAGGTAGGCTTGCTTAGCTCGATTAAATCTTTCAACGCACTTGCAATTTGCGAGCCAGTAGATGTTTGGCCTGCTGCGCGATGTACTCGTGGAGATGATGTTTCCAATTGAGAGGTATCACCAGAAATGTGGGTATCGTTCTGAGTAGACTGCAAATGGTTGGTTGTAAGGTTATTGCCTAGATCAAGTTGGGCCGGACGAGTTATTGAGAGCAATGAGAGCTGATTATCACCAGTTGCAACGACTTTTTCAAAAAATTTGACAAGCAAACTCCATTCTGGGAAAGGTTTCCCTTTGAATTTCTTTGCTTGTGGGTGGGACTGAAAGACCAATACGCAATTCAGAAAAGTGTTCAAAAAAAAAAAACCAAAAGATAATTATTCCAAACTTGTTCGGTGGCAGTGACCTCCCAGGTCTCATCATTCCAGCCAAATCCACTTTGGTTTTTTAACTCAAGAAAAGTATTGTAGTCCTTTTTGAAGCCCTGAATTATATTAAATGAAGATTAAATTAGTAGTGTAAATAAAAAAAAGCCTCTGTTAGACGTACCTGGTTGTACTTGGATTTAACTTTCTTTTCATCCAGATCAATCATTGGGAACTTCGCCTGCAAAGCGGCTGCTATGGCCCTATGAGTCTCTGGCTTGAAGCCATTGTCTGACCGCTCACCCTTGCAAACAGCTTCGACGTAAAGTTCTAGAGCTGATTGCTCCATCTCGGACGTCCAAAAAAGCTTGACTGTTGTACAGCCACCGGATATAGATTCTGCGCCAACGCTTTGTTGAGACTGAGCTTGGGAGAGATCTTCCTCCATTTCAATATCCAAAGTGATTGATCTTGAATTGAGTCAATGGTTTTGAGGAGTGTTGTTGTCCTGCCAAGAGTTGAATGGTTGCATTGTGTTCAAGTTGTAATGTGCGGAGACCAACGAGTATGCCAATATGACTCCAAATAGTACCCAGGGGTACTATTTGGGATTCGGCGGGGGCTATAAGCAGTGATTTCAAAAGTTGTGATATACATCACAACTTTTGAAAACTGCCAAAAATGTGTGTGATACAATATGGGCCTCGGTGAGGCCTGGTTATACAAAAGGGGTGATAATTACATCACATCACTGCTCCCAAACGGGGCCTAACTAATATTATGAAATTCCAATTTAAGGAGAGATTAATAACTCTCCATGAATTTACCCTTAATATTACAATTTGGTTATGTCTCCTACAAGGAGACTATTATCTTGAATTAACCCATGTAATACAAAATCTTTGAGTTATTACATTGGGGAACATATTTTGTAGTATTAAAATGGGCTGAGATTTCCTTCTAAAGGGAATTTCTCCCCAGATTATTACCATACAAACCTGCTTACCTTACTACAAATTAGTGAGTGGGGTTTATATTATAATCAACCAACTTTCCATCTTTTATTCAAACCCTTATCCCCCCTCCTAGTCACTAGAATAATTATTCAAGTGACTAGAAGTCCTCTCCTACTTGCAGGGAGCTGTTGAGGCAATTTGCACAGAGCTACATTTAAAGCCGTGTTCCTTTGTTACACAAAGGTTCCAGCCTTTCCGCTGTAACAAGCGTTGAATAGCTTTTTTCCACTGGCCTCACCAGCTATAGTGAGACCCAATATATAGATAATATACTTTTATAAGTATTATTACATATATTTACATTCAACCCCGCGTCACATAAAAGACGGGGGCTGAAAAGGATGCATCAATTACAATACATCCTTTATGCTTGAAATAACGGTGTCAGACTCTGACTTGGTGTATTCAGACAGTCCAATCACAGATGAAAAATTGTTTGTTCAAAGATGCAAGCATAAGTTAGTAGGTGTGTGATATTTTTAAATATAAAACACCAGGGACAAGAGTATAATGATCAACTTGTTTTACAATTCATAAGAGGCACCCACAGGGAGAAAATACATTGATATACCAAATGCATGGAAGACCAAGGCAAGAGGGAAATGTCAGAATAAGTGTCTGCTAACTTTTTCTTCTCCCTGTTCCTGTCCCTGTCCCTGTTCCTGTTCCTGTTCCTGCTCCTGTTCCTGTTCCTGTTCCTGTTCCTGTTCCTTTCACCATCCCTTTCCCAGTCCCAGTCCCTGTCCCTGTCCCTGTCCCAGTCCCAGTCCCAGTCCCAATTCCTGTTGTGTTACCTGACATGTCATGTTTATTGTCATTGTTTGTTTGGTACATGGTCTTAATATGTTAGGACCCCTTCTTGATCTTGCTGAGATCTCTAGTTGTGTATATGAGGCAGTCTCTTTGATTAAATTGATACTCATTGAGTCTGAGCCTCAACCTATCTTTCCTATCCTCCTCGGTCCTATCTTTGGATCCCTCAAGATAGCAATCTCCCTCCATCGCCTCTTCATCTTGAGCTGAAATCTTAACAGGAAAATCATATGCCATTTTCCAATTAAATTATATGCAGATGATATATCTGGGAGACAATCAAAAATTTGGAACAAGAACATCTCTTTCTGCTTCAAATTGGGTGCTTTACCCCTGGCGCATACCAAAATGGAGTAGAATTGACATTTTTTCACCATATCTAATGTCACAGGAGTTTTGGAGCTTGGGGAGCCCATTGTGAAAGAATTGAAGTAAGTTGGATGTAAATTTTAGACCAATTGGGAGACCTGTGTGAGCAGATGTGAAATCACTAATCATTTTTCATTGAATCATTAGTGAAATTACTGCAGAGGTTTATGCAGGTTATGATTCTGGAATTGGAAGAGAGGTTTTAGTGATTTGAATGGCCCTTTCATTCATGTTAGACTCACCTATCACCAGGAAAAAAAAGTTGGAACCTCTATGGAGGTGCCTTTTCTTATCTCTTACCCAACCTCAACATATCAACACTGTATCTAGACTGTATCCCCCACTTTGAAAGAATGTATCAATGAGGTATCTTGTTTTCACATGACTGCTCCAAAGTTGAAGTACTTCCATATATTTAATGAATAATTTTTCAAATGGTAAATAAATTCCCAATGAAATTCATGAAAAAACAATTCCAGATGAAACTCTTCATCTTTATACATTATATGAATGGATCAAACAATTAAACACAAAATGTTTCTTACAGATAAATGAATTCAAAATGCATCCTAATAAAATACTATTTGATTCAGGTTATTTTTGTCAGCCTCAGTGATGCCAAAGACTGGAATCTTTCTAGCTACACTGGGTGCAAGCAAAAAAACAGGTGGTAACACAAGGGTATGTGTCAAGGGGAAATGGGTAATGGTTGATTTAAAAGAAAAGGTTTTAATAAAAACAATAAAGTTTTTATTAAGGGAGGGGCCTGAGTTACAGGGGTGGTTTATTGTGCCCTCCAAGGTTCTGGTCTTTTTGGTAAAAGAGTATGCCCAGACAGTAGCATACTACTGAAGTATATAAGGAAATAACACTCACTAGTTTATTTCCAGGAAAGATAACTTCAGGAAGAGTATGACTGGTCTTGAGGCGCTCAAATAACTGGGTAACAGGTTGGTTATGAGTGCTGATAAAGGTGAAAGGTTGTTGGATGAACTTCAAGTATAAAACAAGCAAAAACTGGACTATATAACAGGCTATAAGACTGGTTGATATGGTGGGTAAAAGCTGGTAAATGTAAGTGAAGATGGGGATATCATTTCGTGGGAAGGAAGGGCTGTTTATATATCCATTCTGGGCTCTTGGAGGCGAAGCAGAAGCTCAGTTTTGCCTGGTCTAGTCTCCTACTAAGCCCTAGTTACCTGTATAACTGGTTTGGTTACGGTAGGGCTTAGTTACATGTTTCAAAAGGCCCAAAGTGGTTTAATGTTCCCAGTAAGGTGAGTACTTTCGTTTCTTCCTTCCTTTTGGACCAGTATTCTATTTACAACCAACCAATTGGGCTATCTTGGCCTTAGTAGAAAAAGTATTGCCGCGGCATTGGTTGTGGCTTCTATTACAGGTGCAAGGTACCTGTAACTATGGAAATGATGATGTAAACCTTATTTATGCATCATACCCGAGCTCTATTAACCTTAATTACATAGTCTACTAGCATATATTCAAGGTTATGTAGATCTTTAAGTCATATAAAACCTTGAAGGCCTTGTGAAGGGATATGAAGGAGTAATAATTAAGGGGTACTTTTGCTGAGCTACCCTAGGTTAATTTACGTGTACATTCAGAATCTGAAATAATATTCTAAGTTTTCTTTATACTTTAGAAGTTATAACTAGATTCTGTGTTATATGTTTTGTTTTTAATTATTTCTTTCAAAACAAAAGACGTAAGGTGTGCATTCTTTTGAGACTAAGAATATAAGTTGTATATTGATATAATTTGCTATGGTCAGGTTGTCTCTGAATTAGTAGCAGGCTGACAATTTTTAACACTTCCAAGTAAAAATTTCATTGATAATATACATATATATTCTCCTTTATCAAGAAATTTGTTTTTATTTAAAAATATATTCACATTTTAACCCTGATTTATGATAATCCATACCCTGCTCTTCTTTTTGATTGCTGTTCTAGTCTCACTTTTCTAGAACCCTTGGCATATGTGCATATTTTTTAGTATAGATGTTGAATTATCTCAATGATAATCAGTTAATATATCTGGGAGAATCTTGATGATGTGTAATTTTGACATCATTAGATTACTTACACCATCCAGAAATCATTATTATCATTCATGAGGGTATTTTTCAGTCAGCAATGAAAACAGTCCTCATTTAGAGAGTTTGGATTATTATTTTTGATGAGGATCAGTGAATTCAAATTGGTATATCTGGGAGAGCCCTGAACATGTAATTTTGGCATGATGGTATTACCAATCACTTCCACCTTCCAGGAATTATTATGATCTTTCATGAACATGAATTTTATTCAACAATAAAAAAAGTCCTCATGGAATGTGGCTTTATTGATGAGTAATTATGGGTTTGTTATATTTATTATCTTTTCATTATGCTTTGGGTATCATGTAAATCAGATTTATCTGATCTTCTCAACCGGGAAATTTGTGTATATTCACTGATGATGATAAAATTCAGGCAGTCTCACCCAGGAAAACAAATTCCATGTAGGAAACACAGCCCAAAAACAATGTTTTTAAGAATGAATAACCCCAACACAACCCATGCAATTATCACCAATGGTGTCTTATTTTTTGTTAGCCAACACTCATCAGTTTTTGACTAAATTATATGCCGTACTTTTCAACTATTCACTCTTTTCAGCCTTCTTTTATTCCATACTGATATTTATATATGAAATGAACTAAGTATTTTTGGAGGGATTAAGCCTAAAACTAACCCATCTTTTTTCTCCTTCAGAGAAGGCACTGCCAGCATAATTGCCTAGGTTGAGTTCATCCCAGTTAAAATAGGATGCAAACAACCAATTTAAAGTAGGTTGGCCTCAACCAATGAAATATAAAACCAAGGGGGGTCCCTTGGATTTATATTTCATCAGTTTATTTCACCCAAGTTTAAATTTGTTGAGTGCATCCCAGTTTAACTGGGATGACTTCATCCTAGTCAATTATTCTGGCAGTGAGGAAGGAAGCCAGATGTGTTGCTGACTTTAAATTGATCAAAGTGGGTGCAAGATGATCCTGCTTTGCTACCAGACCAGTAAGTGATGCCCAAGCTGTCCTGGTGTGGAAGCGCTTTGTAAGCTGTCGGCCTCCCTGATGCCAAGGACAAGTCCTTCTAGCTACAGGTGGTGCAAAGATAGATGGAAAGAGTATATAAACTCTGGGTAAGGTACAAAGTTGCAATTCCCAAAAGATATGGGGGAATTGTGACGTAAAAATTGAGAGAAAAAGGGGTAATAATTATATTAAATAAATTTAATATAATTAAAACCAGAGGGGCCTGATAAATCAGGTGTGGTTTAGATCCCTCTAAGGTATCTTGCAAATAAATTGCAGAGGATTTAGGTACCTGGAACACTGGGGCCTGTTTGGAACAGGGGTGGTTTAATCCCAGGAAAGGAAAGTGGGGAATATCTTCAAGAAAAGGGTTATTACTTACTAGTAATAAACCTTGATGGATCTTGGGGATATTCTGGGTGAAACTGGACAGTTTGAAGCGCTTGGATGGATGGATGGTGGAGCTGGATGGTCACTGTGAAGTTGTTGGGGAAGACAGGGCTAAAGAATAACTACTAAGACTGGACAGTTTGAAGCGCTTGGATGGATGGATGGTGGAGCTGGATGGTCACTGTGAAGTTGTTGGGGAAGACAGGGCTAAAGAATAACTACTAAGAAGCTTACCAGACTGTGTTATAAAGATATATATCTAATAAGAAGTGGTTAAGGTTGTTAGTGGGTATTGGGAAGCATGAGGAGCCTTCTTGGGGCGGTTGAAGAGCTCCTTAAATAGTCTTGAGTTCCCTCTGGGGACCCTGTAGGTATTATTGGCCAACTTGTGGGATCTTTGGACCACATTTTGGCCATTTTTGCTTTCTTGGTGACGCTTCAGCAGCCCCTGCTTTGAATAAACTTCATCAATTGATTTTATTATGATATTTTTTTATTATTTATATTGATGTACAGTCTGTAGTACATTAGTACTATTTGTTATGGATTTAATACTAGTGGCTTATTAGTATTTATAATAAGCCACAGTATTGATTGTACTGTTTGTTTTTACTCAATATATTTTATTTAAATGTATAAATTAATAATTCAATATACTTAATTATTTAGTCCCCAGTAATCTTTATTACATATGTAATGAGGTTACTGGGGTGTGTTTTTGTTGATTTGGGTGTACCTGAGTGACTGTGGAGTCCGCGTGCCAAGCTGAGAGCCTGTAAGGGGCTTGATGCTTGCGCGGGGGCTTATATCCCAACTTTGGCGCGGGCTTTCAGTCACGCGGGTTGAACTTCAAGTTCTGCGGACTGCGGTACGCGGGGTTTGAGTAAAACACGGTGTATTTACACTATCTCCCCTAATTTACACAACACCTCATGTCCGTGACTGGAAATGGGGTTTTAAGCATATGTATATATATATATAAGCATTACTTACGGCAAGTACTTTTTATTAAAAGGTACTTGCTAATTCTTCTTTGCCAATTTACATAGTGAAGGAGTAAGATTTAGGGGTACCTATGAGTGAGGTACCCTAGGTTAATTTTAGTGTAGATTCAAAATATCAAATAATATTTTGATATTTGATATTTTTTTTATAATAAGTTTTTGTGTAAATCCTGTGACAGGTTTCTCTGTCATAGTAGCAAGCCGCCATAAGCGCTCTGGGCCGCGGCAGCCCTGGGGGGGCTTTTTCTGTGCTATTTGCAGTGAGAGCAGGGTGGTTGTTGTGGTATTCCAAACCCTGTTTCAAGTATCATGCAGGATTATATTCTTTCATTATCTTTCAGAAGCTAAAATAGTAGCAATATAAGTGCATAATTGAAATCTAGGGTAAATTTAATCTATAAGTCACCCATTTATGTTAGGGTTTGCACAGCTAAATCAAAAGATATACAGTTAAAAAGAATTATAGTGAATAATAAGTACATAGTATATATATAGAAGTAGTATATAGTTTAGTTTCTGGTCACAAGATGCAGCACATGATCTGTGGCACAGCCTAAGTACATAACCTCACCAGCAGAAATAGCTCACTTTATGCACTCCATGCATAAAGGCAGTGTAGAAAAAGAAAAATCACCAGCAGAAATAGTTCACTTTATGCACTCCCCGCATGAAGCAGTGCAGGATTAGAAAACATCACCAGCAGAAATAGCTCACTTTATGCACGCCATGCATGAAGGCAGCGTAGAAGAAGAGACCCCACCAGCATAAATACCTCAATCAGACATCCCACCAGCAAAAATCCCTCACATTTTACTATATAAAGGGGAGGTTTTTCCCTCCCAGAAAGAGAATCATCCCAGTTGGATCCCACTCCCCACCATCTAGCTAGCAAACTAAATAAAATTACCCATCCATATAACAGTGTGATCTTAATCAGGTGACCCACAACAAAATATTTCATATCAGTTTAAAATACACAAAAGAAACAAAAGAAAAATTGTGCTCTTTTAACTAAAGGTTAAGGAAGAGGGTACAAAACTTTGAATATTTCACATTATACCAAAAACATCCTTTTACTCATTTCCTCAGACTACATCTAAAAGTAAATAAATAAATAAATCATAAACGTATAATTACTTGTTCCTCATCAATTTCAAAAAGCTTGTATTCCATTCACCAGAACTTTCTGTAACAATCCATCCACTATCTACTTCCCTGATCCCTTCTGTTGAGCAGAAGGCGTCTGCCAGCATATGTGTACTCTTGACTCAATCCCCACAAGATGTCACATCAGAGATGTCACAGAAGCATAAAGTCATCAAGGCCTCCGACCTCGACATTGAGGACCCCCGACTACCCGGGCTACAGTCCTTGGAACATGCGGAGCATGTTTGGATTACTTTTAGTCAGCGCCGAAAGCAATACCATCAGAGGAAAACTAATCAACGCGATAAAAGCTCGAGTAAGGAGCTAGCTGAGCTCATAGACGCAAATACAAGAGCTATTGAAGGTAAAGTAAAAGCAGCAGTAGCGCTAAATGCAAGAAAGAGAAAAGCCCTTTGGGCCGAGAGAGTGGTAACTAAGAAGCGCCGAGTGACACTCGGAAAGTACAGATTACGAAGAGTCAAAAGGACAGAGAAAGCTAGTATCCTCAAATGCTTCAACAGAAGAGGAGGAGCTCATGGGCTCGTGCACACCCACCATTGGTGGGCACTGATATAAATATTCCAAGCTTCAAGCCAGGTTGTAATTTCTTAACTCTCACTCACTCATCTATCTTATCATCATCATCATCATCTTATCATTGTATATACAATCATCGTACAAATCTGGTAGCCTTAGCTCAACAGATTTAGCAATAAAACCATTAATATTTATCGCATAAACTTAACACATTATCAGTACCAAATCATCGACTATTCCAACAAATCAGATTAGAACATTAATAGAACAACAGTCAGCAACTCCCATAACTACCTAAATACCCTCACTAAGATGGAATCAAACACCGAAACCAAGCGATACCGACTCAACAACAAGAACTACGCAACATGGGCTACCATGATGCGTGCGGAAATGTACAGTTTGGGATGCTTACCTTTAGTTAAGCGGGAACCAGTCAAAGGTGCCGCGGAGAAAAAGATGAAGTTGTATGTGCTCATCATGAAGCACCTCGACGAAGAACATATTGCTATCGTCAACAGCGAGCTCGGGACCGACAAAGAAGGCGAAGGCCTTGAGCTCTGGGATTTATTCAAGAAGAAATACGCGGGCAGCGAGGCCCATCATCAAATGTTAGCATTAGGAGAATTCATTGATCTTGAATTCAAAGAAACCAAAGAATTCGTCAAGGAGATTCGGAACGGAATCAGCAAGATACGTACCTCTGGACTCGATGTCAAGGAACAGGTCCTGGCATTATTGATACTCAAGAAACTACCAAAGGAGTTCGAATCGTTGGTTAGAATCATCATACAGGACAGCGGGACTTTGAAAACCGAAGACGTGATAAACAAAATCGAGAAGGATTACTTACAGTTCAAATTAAAGAAAGCGGACAAAGTGGCGATGGTTGGCCAACAAACTGCAAAACGAACAGGCAAGTGCTACAACTGTGACATCGTCGGCCATTCAGCCAAGGAGTGCCGAAAACCCTGGACCAACTACAAATATGCACCACCGAAGGCCAACATTGGGGAAGCAGAGGGTATCAATATATCATTCATAGCTGTAAAAGAGGACGAGCCCGAAGAAGGAGAGATCAGTTTCTATGACCCAATAAGAACCGAAATTGAAATTTTAGGAAATCTAGGCAATGATGGGTTCTACAGCGAAGAAGAGATCGCAGCGCATCAAGCAATGACCGGAATCATATCAGCCAACAACGCCATGGCATCCGCCGATGCAATAATCCTGGATTCCGGAGCATCCGACCACATGTTTAACAATAGAAACGACTTTAGTAACTACGTTGAACACCATGGAAAGGTTGAGATAGGCAAAGTCGGAAGAAGCGTTGAGATAATTGGAAAAGGAGATGTTGTACTTACCTTTAATAATAATACTGTTACCCTTCGCAATGCATTCCACGTACCTTCGTTGCCGTATTGTTTAATTTCCCAGACATCTCTGTAGAACGGAGGGGCTCAAATCATCAAATCCCACGGGGACAAGTTTGAAGTCACGGTAGAAGGGAAAACATTGTTTGATGGAAAAATCAAAAATCGGTTACCCTTCCCAAATCTAGAGCGCAAAAACAATGTTTGTCAAATTAGCATCCACAAGCACAAACGAATGGGACACCCTGGCGGACAATCAGATTGTGAGGCGTGTAGACTTGGAAAACAGACCCGACAACCATTCTCAAAGCACCGTGAACGAACAAACGTTGCAGGAGAAGAGGTCTCAGCCGATGTGGTTGGCCCAATATCGCCGACATCAATTGGAGGAGCTCGTTACTTCTTAACTGTGGTCGATACAGCCAGTAGATACGCATGGATTAGAATTCTAAAAACTAAGAGCCAAGCAGAAAGTGAATTAAAGAAAATTGTCAACCAGATCGAGAACAGACTGGAAAAGAAGGTCAAACGGATAATCACGGACGGGGGAGGGGAGTTTGTAAACGAAAGCATGGACTTATGGCTGGGTGAAAAAGGAATTACTCAACTGATCACCACCAGGAACACCCCGCAACATAATGGGACAGCAGAACGAATGAACCGGACAATCATAGAAAAGGCCCGTACAATCAGAATCGAGTCAGGATTGGATAAACAGCTATGGGCCGAATTAGTCTCTACAGCAGTATTCCTATATAATCGTAATCAGAAAACCAACCCTTACTTACGCATGTGGGGAATAGACCCAAAACTAGACAATATTAAACCGGTAGGGTCAGATGCCTGGTATAGCGTCCATCATTTTGAAAACATTGGCAAGATGGATCCGCGATGCAAGAAAGGCGTATTAATAGGTTTTGACGAAGAGATGAAGTCCTACCGAATTTGGAACCCGGATTCCAGAAAGGTAATCAGGTCAAGAGATGTTTTATTCAGCAGGCTTCAGGACGATGAGCCGGGAGAGATCTTCACGGACGAGTTTGAAGCAGACGAAGAGCAACAAGAACCAGATAGGCCAAATCAAGAGGCAGAAGAACCAGTTCAGGCGACTATAAATGAAGGGGGGGGAAGTATTGAAAATCATTGATAGTCAGCCAGTAATCAAAACTCCAATAGAAGGAAAGACCCGAACAAGCAATAGGGAAAAGAAACCAGTAGACCGATATGGAAATTGGACATCTTACCTAATATTCAAATCCGAAACTGACAAAGAAAGTCAAGACAACATACCGTCCGAAGCAACAGCCATGCAAACATTTATTAAAGAAAACACCATTATACCGGATAGCTTCAAAACCGCAAAGAGTTCCACAGAATGGCCTGCATGGAGAAAAGCAATCTTTACTGAGCTTGATTCGATTATAGAAAACGGAGTATTCGAAATTGTACCTAAAGAAAAGCGAGACAAAAGCAAAACACTGATCAATACTCGATGGGTACTCAACAAAAAATTTGATACAGACGGAACACTCAAAAGGTACAAGGCTAGATGTGTAGCCAGAGGATTTAAACAAAAGGAAGGTATAGATTATGAAGAAACCTTCTCACCTACCGGTCGTTTAAGTACTATGAGATATATACTGTACAATGCCACCCAGAGAAAGATTAAGCCAAGACAAGCTGATTTTGTGACAGCCTACCTCAACTCGAAATTAGAAGACGAAGAAGCTGTTTACATTAGCCTACCTGAAGGATTCGTAGAATGGTTAAAAGAAACAAAACAAGAAGCTTACACTCAGGATTTAGCCCGATCACTCATTGACAAACCAGAAGGATTCGTTGTGAAACTGAAAAAGACATTGTATGGCTTAAAACAGGCGGCCAGAGGATGGTACACTACCATGACAAATTGGTTTGTCAATAACGGATACAGGATTAGTGACGCCGACCCGTGTTTGATGATATCCGATAAAGGAGATCTAGCCTTCGCGTGGGTGGACGACTTGATCCTAGTAGGGGATAATACAGATGAACTCATCAGTAAATTAGGAAAAGACTTCAAAATTAAAGACCTTGGAATAGCTCAGCACATACTCGGAATGAAGATAGATTACCTTGACAATAACAAAATGTTCATCAACCAACAGCACTATGTAAAGAACTTAGTCGAGGAGTACGGATTAGAAGACGGCAAGACAACCGGCACACCTATGCAGGCAAACATTAAGCTTCTCAAATCATCGGGAGAAGAGAGCAATTCTTTCAAGGAAAGGGGTCTCGACTATCGATCGGCGATAGGATCACTAAACTACTTATCTCAGTGTACTAGACCGGACATAACCTACGCTGTGGGAAAACTGTCGCAATTCCTGGAGAATCCAAACGACACCCATTGGAGTGCGTTTAAAAGGGTTGTTAGGTATCTCAAAGGAACACAAGATTGGGGAATACTGTACCAACCTGATAGTGGTCACGAAATCATCGGATATGTCGATTCCAGCTGGGCAGAAGACGAACAGAGCCTTTCGACCAGTGGGTATAATTTCCAATGTGGAAGTGGACTGGTGTCGTGGCGCAGCAAGAAATTAGGGGGACCGAGTTCATCTTCCACGGAGGCCGAGTATCGAGCATACTTATCAGCATCACAGGAGGCTGAGTGGCTTCGAAAACTCACCTTTGACGTTCACAACCATGTTCCGGAGAAAACAATGATCTGGTCCAATAATCAAGGGGCTATACAATTGGCCAAGAATCCTGTGTTTCATGCAAGGACAAAACACATAGGAGTACATTTCAACTTCACTAAAGATCTAGTAGCAAATAAGGAGATCAAGATTGAATACGTACCTACTGAAGATATGATCGCCGATATTTTCACCAAGGCACTAGACCGCGAAAAACATACCAAATTCTCGTCACTGATGGGACTCCTTCCGTTATCGATGATCGAGTCCAGAGTAAGGGGGTGTGTTGAGCAGAAGGCGTCTGCCAGCATATGTGTACTCTTGACTCAATCCCCACAAGATGTCACATCAGAGATGTCACAGAAGCATAAAGTCATCAAGGCCTCCGACCTCGACATTGAGGACCCCCGACTACCCGGGCTACAGTCCTTGGAACATGCGGAGCATGTTTGGATTACTTTTAGTCAGCGCCGAAAGCAATACCATCAGAGGAAAACTAATCAACGCGATAAAAGCTCGAGTAAGGAGCTAGCTGAGCTCATAGATGCAAATACAAGAGCTATTGAAGGTAAAGTAAAAGCAGCAGTAGCGCTAAATGCAAGAAACAGAAAAGCCCTTTGGGCCGAGAGAGTGGTAACTAAGAAGCGCCGAGTGACACTCGGAAAGTACAGATTACGAAGAGTCAAAAGGACAGAGAAAGCTAGTATCCTCAAATGCTTCAACAGAAGAGGAGGAGCTCATGGGCTCGTGCACACCCACCATTGGTGGGCACTGATATAAATAGTCCAAGCTTCAAGCCAGGTTGTAATTTCTTAACTCTCACTCACTCATCTATCTTATAATCATCATCATCATCTTATCATTGTATATACAATCATCGTACAAATCTGGTAGCCTTAGCTCAACAGATTTAGCAATAAAACCATTAATATTTATCGCATAAACTTAACACCTTCATCAAGCTCATTGATGATTACTTGTAAGTTGAAATTAGATCTTTTTCTGATAAGAGATTACTACATAACTAGTTCTCTCAAAGAAAACAAAAGGAAAGTTATCAGCCACAACAATAAATAAAATTGTTGTGTTAACTCTTGTAGTAAATAGAGGGGCAGGTCTTTCAAACCACCCTTAAAAGTTGTAATAGATTCATACATACTTGAAATACTATAACTGCTATTTCCCCCTCCCAGAACTACCCCCTTCCCAAAAGGAGTTCTCACATTGTCCTTGTAGTAAATTTTTTTAGTGCACTGGGCACTTGTAGCAAAGTGATTTGGCTGCCAGTTGCACATGTTTGTGTCAACTTCCATACCAGCAGTAAAGCAACTCCTAGGCAGGATCAGATTGGTGTCAGTGCTACTTGCGGATCCTTGTCAGATTGCTTTTCTGTTGGTGCCCAGAGCGCTAAAAAAAGCAGCTTGGTGTGGAACTACTCAAGGGCAGAATAGAGCTTGGAAGGGAGATGGATGACTACACTAGTACTAATGTAATTTATACCAAGGGTGCTGATGTAAAGCTGCCTTCCTGACTAATGCTGAGGGGGAATGAGTGTAACACTAAGAATAAAATTAAGGTGCGGCTGATTTCTATCTATTCTTAAAGGCTGATACTAATGGGCTTGCTTACCACACACACCAGGTGAGAGGAATGGATAAAGGGGGGGGGGGGGGGGGGGGGGGGGGGGTTGTGATGTATAAAAAGTATATGTAATAATTGGGTATAAGTATTTGTGGTGTGAGGAAAATGTTTGATAAATCTTAAGTCAAGATGGACCAAACAAGAGAGGGGAATAATCTTATAAGAAATGGTTTATATCTCTTGAGTCAAGATGGACCAAAAAAGAGAGGGGGATAATCTTCTTATATGTAGTTTTAGCTGAGTAACTGAGCTGTACAGGTATTTATATGTATATTTATACTTGTAAGTGTGATGGTGACTCTACTATGTATGTATACTACTTTATGGGATCTGTAATTCTGGTATATGTAGGGGGTACTTTAGCAAGTCAGGGAGTCCATAAGGGAACAAGAGGGAGGAACAGGTGTCCTTATATATCTGAGACAGAAGAGGAGCCATCAGGCTGGAGGAAAACAACAAGGCTATGACATGTAGCTGGTGGGAAAAGGAAGAAAATGACAGAGGAGTAGTGGGAAGGTGGAGCTTCTGTACAGTAGATATGATGTAAGATGTTACTGAATAAAGCCTAGTCATGTGCTGTCAGCTATGTGTATGAAACACTGGCTTAATTTTACAATTAAACCAGGTACTGTCACTGTGCTGAAAGGTTATCTGAATAAATAAGTGAATTTATTCTCTCTATAGTGTCCAAACTATGCACAGAGGATAACCTAAAACTCCTTATAATTGAAGATTTGATATACAAATCACTCAATTGGAGAAGACCAATAGTTAACCGTGTAGGTTTGGCTATTCTTTGTCTTTTTGGGAAAGATATAGCAATAAAATTGCTATTAAGCAGCTGGCAAGCACTTAAGCTGATTGGCTACTGTCAGAGGTGGTATTCTTGCAGCAACTGCTTTCTAAGGAACAGATCAAGGCCAAAAGATGGGGAATTCTAAGGTAACTTGAGACTATTCCAGTAATAAAGGTTGGGTTGGATAAAAGGGGATACACTACTCTAATAGTAGGAGGAGAATATTCAGAGTACTTAAAAAATGGTACTGGGGGAATAAGCTGAGGAACCAATCCTAGGCCAGAAATGGCCTCCTTTTATATTCTAGAGATTCCTTGAGGAAGGTTCTAGAATGTTTATTCTAAATTCTGCTCTAATGTATTCAAATGTACAATTATTTAATGGGAATTGTATTGAATTGAGCACAGTATTTTCTAGGTCCCCATGACCTCATGACATGTATGTATAACCAATCACATCATGGGCCAATTCATTTAATAGAACAATACTGGGAAATTACCACGCACTTAGGTAATTTATTTCTTATAAGCATAACTGTATTATTATTATATTTATGCAAATAAGTTTATTGTCTCTCACTTTTATGACAATATTTATAATCTATATTTTTACGGTTATTCCATCTCCTACCTTCTGAGATATGGTAAAGTAATAGAAGGAGTTGGAATTTGGTGGTGGTTTGAGTGAGGTACCCCACCTAATTTTACATGAAAATTTGATTTCTTTAATAATATTATAGGATATATTATTGCTAATACAATATTTTATTAATTTTTACATTAAAGTCAGTCTTTAGGATACTCTGGAGTATCTCTAGGGCTGACATGTGCAGTGTATGTTATGTAGTGTCTATGTATTTTATATAATATGTATTATGTATCTTGGTTGTGTAATACATCTACTTATAATATGTACTTATTGTATTCTATAATTTGCTTTACACTGTAACTTACCGGATTATTCTTGGTTTGCCTGTAACTCTTGAACCATGAGGAATTTGAGGGTGGTTGTGGTGAGTGACTAGGGTTAAAATGGGGTGTAAAATCTGATTATGCAATAATAATAATTAATGTGTGTAAGGTTTGGGATTTATATGTGTATATATGTAAGTATTTGAGGTTTATGAGTGATATGTAATCTTTTAAAATATAGTAATGAAGTGGAATGGATCACCACATTGGGTAAGGAGTTTCTTTCAAGTTGATTCCAGCAGGCCTGACGTGTGGTCATGGTGTATGTATGATTCTAGAAGCGGGGTTTTTTTTTGGATGTTTTGTTATTAAGCCCAATTAGGCCTTGTTTGGGAGTGTGATATCACAATTTTTGTGAAATATTATCTTGGGCTGTTTGGCAACAGCCTGTATATAGTGTTGTAAAAAAGCAACATACCATGATCATACACTTGCCAATAACCATCTGCTCATACATTATTACGGGGCGTAGTAATGAGCATATTGCATGAACTTTGCATATAATATTACACCTGTCACATTGCGCTCCCAAACAAGGCCTTAAGATCAGCATCCACAATTGTGTCAATATATTTTTGACAACTGGGGAGCACTCATGGAGCTTGACAGTTATTTTGTCCAGAGTGTCCCCACTTGCAGCTCTATTGCTAGGTTATTGAGCCGGTTCCACACTTGTGCTCCTCTGCAACTTGAGTCAATAACTTGAGTTGCAGGGGAGCACTACACAGGGTGGGTTTTTTGAGTGGGGAGCTCTTGGGGGTGTTGAATGGGGGGAGGGTTCACAATGAGGTGACTTGAAAGTTGTTCACAAGTTACCTTATCAAGCTCAATAGAGGTCCATAAATTTATGGACCTCTATTGAGAATCCTAGCAATTCTACAGCTATCAAGCGCTATTGAGAACACGAGTGGGGAGTTGTCTCAATACAGTTAGCTTATCTAGCCAACTTATTGAGACAACTGTGGATGCTCTAATCTACATCTACATATAACTAAGGGAATGCCCTTTGCAAGCCAAACAAACCATGCAAGGTTTGTACTGGATCAATACATGCAACCTAATGGGTTGACGTTGGCCTGTTAGGTTGCATGACACAGATTGCAGATTGGCGTCAATCCATGTCTTTCTACAAGTCCCCCCCAAAATTGGGGGCTATATACTTGTAACAATAATAATATAATAATAATGATAATAATAATAGCAAACCAAATAAGAATTGACTTTATAAACATTTTAAGAGTATTGACATAGGACACAATAACAATCACATACATAAAGATCTAAAGACCCGATCAGAAAAAAAAAGGAAATAAAAGCTGTGGATCGATTTAAATTTTGGAAAAAAAAGAAGGGATCAGTAGTGGTGTGAAGAAAGACTCTCAATAGATTCCTTCAATTTCATGAGTAGGAGAAAGGTCAGTTAGTTGGGACTCCAAACCTCTAAACGAGTGAGACTTCCTCTCCCATCCTCCCCAGTTTGATAAGGGAGGGATGAGGAAGAAGAGTCGACGGATTGATCTAAGCTGTTAGTGAGTAACTTGGTTAGTTTTGTTCATTTTGGTTAAAGAAGTAGTGAAGAAATGGGGGGTGTCAGTTCAGTTTGGAATGTGAGTCTATCTAAACCCCGGTGCAATCTTTTCTCCCAGCCCCGGCTTGACGCGCATTGTAGAGACTGGCAAGTCGTGAGAGATAGAAAACAAACACTCGGAGATCGATAGAATGGCAGCTTCGACCAAATCAGCCCATAACACTTTGTTTTTCTCTTTTTCTCGTTATTTATTTGTTTTCAATTTTATTATTCTTTTTTTTGTTACCCTTTTTCTGAGTTTTAATATTTTTTTTAGTGGTTTTTCTTTTTTCTTTCTTTCTTTTTTTTTTTTTGGTGGGAAAGGGGGTGAAGGTGGTAAGACTTGGTGATAGGAATTAAGAGATAGCTGTTGATCAAAGCGTGGGTAGTTGGGCGGATTGAAAGATATCGAAGTTGAGGGAGAAATGAAATGATTGAGAATCGAAAGAGGATTATAAATCGAGCGACGCAGGTCGTTCGCTCAGTTTCTTGTTTTCCAGTCAGCAGGTGTGAGATTTCTTCCTGGTAACCGACAATCAACGACCAAAGCTGGCTGGTAGAAGAATGTGAACTGTTTATGATAACCGACGGTTGATGACCAACGGTGACGGAGTAAGAGCCGCGAGGACAAAAGAAGACGGGAGATCGTCAAAGGAAGTCGAAGAACACCTAGGCGAGTTTTCGGCGAATAAACCCGACTGTCGACTAACACAGAAGAAAAACGAGGTGACGATAATCGAAAGCCAACGGTGGACTAGAATTCGATGGCCAACGGAGGACGAGGTCAGGTCAAGAAAAACCCCTCCAAAAACAGAATGGAGGTACTAGAGACAAACACCGCCAAAGTAATTCAAAGGAAGACTGGACGAGTTTTCGACTGAAGAAAACGACAGCCGAAAAAAAAAGCAGCTAGAATAGGATAGAAAGGCGGCCATCTAGCCGACGATGGATGTTTAACGGCGGACGCGATAAGACCAAAAAAAAAAAAAATCCAACGGAATTTCTCGATCGAATAAAACCAACACTGTCGACCAAAAGCAAAAAAAAAAAAAGGAAGCGACAAAGGGATAATATGGCGTCTTCTTTTGATAAGCGCGAATGGGTGATCGATGGTGACCCGAGAAAAACGATCGAGATGAGACCAAAAAAAAGGTCGAAGATCGTTGCAAAGTAATCCGACAAAGAAAACCTAGAGATGGGGTTGTTTTGTTGACTGAAGAAAGCCAATGATGCCCACCCACCCCAACCCACCAAAGTAAGAATAACGAAGCCGAAAGGGTCTTGGATGAAAATGGTAAAGGCTCTGGGATAGTATTTGGGAAACGAGTGATTTAGATTGTTCTCTGTTTCTTGAGATCGAGAACTGGTAAGGAAGAACTGGGGTTAATATGAAAGTTATTGAAGAGAAAGATGGGAAGGAAAACTGACGAGATTCGTTGGGGGAGGAAGGATCGACGAGCGATCGGCAAGCCAGATCGTCCCGGAAATGATGGTCGACGAGGGCATGAGCACGTTTAGATCCGATGAGAGTAGGAAGGAGGGATCCCGGAGAGATGAGGGTAGTGTGAGGACTAGGGGAGAGATCGAGGGCGAGTTGAGGCTCTTCTAGAGAGTGAGGGATGTTGTGCTGAGGCTCTTCTAGATGGTCGAGAGTGGTGGTTGAGTGAGGGATGTTGTGCTGAGGCTCTTCTAGATGGTCGAGAGTGCTGGTTGAGTGAGGGATGTTGTGCTGAGGCTCTTCGAGATGATCAAGAGTGGTGGTTGAATGAGGGATGTTGTGCTGAGGCTCTTCGAGATGATCAAGAGTGGTGGTTGAATGAGGGATGTTGTGCTGAGGCTCTTCTAGATGGTCGAAAGTGGTGGTTGAATGAGGGATGTCGTGTTGAGGCTCTTCTGGATGATCGAGAGTGGCCGAATAAGTTGTGGGAGAGAGACTTTGATGGATAGTCTGTTCGTGTTCGAGCTGCTGTTCGATTAGTTCGTTGGCTGATTGTTCTGAGAGATGCTCTGGTTGGTTGATGGTCTGATCGGAGGGTGAAGGAGAGGGGTGAAGGGGCTCTTGTTGAGGATCTGTTAGGAACTGTTGGGTCTCATTCGGATCTCCTACTTCCTCCTCCAGGTCGGGTTCGAGGAGAAACAGATGACCTTGGTCGTCGGGAGGGATCGAGTGATGATCATCTTCGGATAGGAATTGGTTAGGATGATCTTCTGGGACGATCTCCTTGGAAGCTAGGCTAGAGTCGGGTGTTTGTTCAGAAGTAGGTGTGGGTAGTAGTAGGAGTAGGTCGGTGGATGGATCGAGTGTAGTTAGAAGTTGATCTGGGTTAGGTTCTACGACTTGGTTGGGAGGAGTTAGTTCTTGTTCGTCGCCTGGTTCGACGACTGGTGTATCTTGAACGGCCTCCGAGAATTCGGGTACTGCTGTTGGATCGACTTGACTTTTATCACCATTATCATTATCATCCTCCACAACACCTTCCAACTCGGTCCCTACTAGGTCTTCTAATTCGCCAGTCGCCAATAGGTCTTCTTCCACAGCTTCTAGTTCGCACTCAACTAGTTCCTCTTCGACGAGGACTTGAGTCTCCAAGTCAAGACCATGGTTGGGGTCATTGGTAGGATCTGGTTGGGCTGATTGGTGGTGGTGGTGGTGTTGGTTGATGATGAAGGTCGAGTTGGTTATAGGATCTTGGTTATCGTCTTGAGGGGTTATTGGAGTTGGTTGATGTTCGTTATCGTGTTCCTCTGGGTTGGATGGTTGATCTGGTGTTGATGGATAGTGAGTTGATAGGATGAGTCTAGGTTTGGTTGAGTGGTGATGGATGTTTGACTTACCTAGTTGAGAGACGTAGTTAGCTAGGACGTTAAATCGATGAACGATCCTAGGTTGAGAGTCTAGTTGGATGAGTAATCGATCTGGTAGGTCAGCACCGATATGAAGTCGATCGATATCGAATAGTGATAGTTGTTGGGAGTAGATATTATCCTGGATAGAAGAATGAGTTGAGTTGAGTTTAGTTTAGTTTTTAAGTTTTAAGGGTAAGTGACTTACTTCTGGTAGTTTGATCTCTAGGGTTATAAAGTTGAGTATGAATTCGTGATGATGTTGATCGGATAAGGTTGGAAAGATCTGATGTAAAGTGTTGATAAAGTTAGAGATAGGTTTATAGTATAATTCGTGATAATCTGTTTCGCTTAGTAGGATGGTTTGTGGTTCTTGTTGTTGTTGTTGTTGTTGTTGTTGATCTGGTGGTTGTTCGATTGATTGGAATAGACTGTATTGACATCCTTGACAGTTTAATCTGATACCAGGGGGTGGATTGGTTGAACTACTGGTGATGATGATGTTAAGTAATTCTTTATTAAGTTTTGGTATCCAATCGATCTCTTGATCTTCTTCTTGCCAGTTAGTATCATCATCCATCATCTTTTTGGTTTTTCTTTGGGAGTTTTGGTTTTTTATTTTATTTTTTGGTAAAAGGGGGTTTTTATAGTATCCGCCGCAGTCCGCAGAGTCTGACCATATTTTATATTCCCTTGTTGACCAAACTTTTTTTTTTCCCAAGAACCAAAAAAAAAAAAAAACCAAGATGGAACAACAACTCAATAAACTACGTGGTCACTTTAATGGTACTCAAGCATCGATCGCTAAACTATTAGAGGCAATCGAACAAACTATTCAACCTAACCTACAACCTATTCACTACTACCAAGCACTACGATCGATCATCAACTCAACCCAACAAGAATCTATCGTTCAAGATTCGATCTATCTATTGGCTATCATCATCCCACAACTATCCAATCAAATCATCCAACAAGAAACTTTTAACATCCTAAGCCTTATCAACCAAACTTCAACCACCAGATCTAAGCTCACCATCCTACAACCCATCTATCGATTCACTCAACCTTCTACGACCACCCTTCAAACCCTCTCTCAAACTATCTTACCACTCCTCATCTCTCAACAACCCAAGGTCAGACGAATCACTCAGAACTTTATCAATCAGATCATCTCATCAGACTATCAACAACCTATCATTCAATTCACCCTGAAACACTTACGACTACCATCAACCAACCCATCGATCACCATCAGCTTACTCAAATTCATTCAATCCATCATCCATCACTTTCAACCGGAACAACTCATCCAAGAACTTAATCAACTCAAGCCTACCAACGATCAACAACAACCATTCCTATCCACCACCCTCTTCGAAACCTATCAGAGCCTCCTCGATCAAACTCATCCTCCTTCAACCCAAATCATCATCTCGATCATCCATCAACTCATCGACCATCCAAACTCAATCCATAACCCAGCTCAACTTAACGCACTCGAACTAGCCTGGATCAATCTAGCTAAACTTAACCAAGAGTCTTGTACAAATGAACTTGACAGGATCGGAGGATTAAAGAACCTCTTCAACAACTTTACTCATCCAGATCAACAGACTAGATCGGCAACCGAATCCTTACTCTCATCGATCTCTAAGTATTGTATCACCGATCATCAGATTCAACAATCTATCAACAACAACAACAACAACAACAACTCATCCCAATCTTCACTCCAACTCATCCTAGATTCAATCCTCAAAGGTTTACTATCAACCGATCTCATCGCAGTCGGTGGCACGGTCGAACTGATCAATCTACTAGAATCATTAATCATCAGATTAACCAAGAATCATCAACCATCCATCCAACTCATCCAACCTCATATCCTACAACTCGATAAACTCAGATCAACTCGACTCGGTCTCACCTCCAACATCGATCATTGTCTAAGCTCAATCAGTCTCAAATATGGTCCCAAGTTCTTACTGGATATCTTACCACTCAACTTGAACCTAGACGATAACCATAACAATCAAACTATTGGAAGAGCCTGGCTACTCACCATCATCAAAGTCTTCAACTCCGATCTAGCTCACTTTATCTCATACTTTGTCCCACTTAGCGAGAACCTCTTCGAGAGAAAGAGGAATACCCTCAAACTAGCTAATACTACCTCCGTCGATCAAAAACTTAAACAGAACTATCTATTACAGATCAAGATCTATGATACCCTAATCGACCAGATCTGGAGACTCTTACCCGCTTACTGTGATCTACCTCGAGATCTCGAACTCGTACGTATCTATACTCATCCTGTCCTTAATCCTATTAACTCCCCCATTCCTTTTTTTAAAAAAAAAAAACAAAACAACCCCCCCCCAAAAAAAGGCTTTCGATCGCTCCTTCGCCGAACTCTTGACTCAAGTCATCTACTCTCAACCTAGTCTGAGACCGCCAATCCTTAACTCACTCAAGCTTCTAATCGATAAGGTTCTCGTCCTCACCAAGAGGAATGAGATCATCAACAACGAATTCGGCTTTGACCCTCACTCTCATCTCAACCATCTTAAGACTTTTGCTCCCAACTTCTTATCCGTCCTCTTCAACGTCTATAACTCTTCCTATGATTCATCCGAACATCCTTCTTCTTCCAACAACTCCAATCGAGGCTACATGGTCGACTGTATGAGAAGCCTCTTGGAAATCTTATCTAACAAGGTATCTCTTTTCTCTCTGTCAAAAAGAAAACAAAGAAGAAGAAAAAAAAGGTTTGTCTTGAGGGCATCTACTAACCTTACTGTGACATATAGGAATTAAATGATAGTTATCAAAAGATTAAAAGTCTACTCGACCAATCCATCAAGTCCAAGTCTCAAGCCACAGTCACCACCCAAAAGATGCTAGACCTCTTGACCGTCCTGCTACCTCGGCTGATCACGAGCACGACCACGACCACGGAAAAGGAGGGACGAGCTGACCGAATCAAGAGACTCAAGGAGGTCCAAGGCTTGATCAGCCAGGACCAGTTCATCCTATCCTCCGATCCTAACCTCCAGAAAAAGTCATTCAAGCTCATTGCCACCTTCCTCGAACTGGTCTGTCAACACGGGCTTGTCAACGAGGCCATCGAAGACCTCGACGGGCTGATCAAAAAGCTTCTCGGAATCGATGGGAAGGGAAAGGTCTCTGGCTCAGCCAAAAGGGTCGGTTTTACCATCGATCTCCAGTGTGTTTTCATCATCCAACTAATCTTTCTTTATGTTAACTTTATTTTGTGACTAGGATCGTGCCTTGTTGGTCTCCAGCCTGGTCTCCGTCATCCCTGCCGACAAACTCCACTACATCCCTCGGCTCTTGACCGAGGTCGTCCTGGGCTGTAAAGAGGCTAACCATGACGTCCGCAGTCAGAGTTACGAGGTACTCATCAAGATCGGCAATAAAATGAAGGAGCATGGTGGCAAGGTGAACTGGAAGGCGTTGGTGGACGGTTTAGAGGATGAAGAGGATGAAGAGAATGAGATTATGGATCATAGCGATCAAGGTAGGAAGTTCTCTTCATTTTTCTTTTCTTCTGTGCTCCTTGCAACGCTAACGTTGTCTGAACCCAATAGAGGCAAGTATTGAAGAGTTCTTCAAGATGATCTCGGCCGGTTTGGCCGGTACTTCTCCTCACATGGTCTCGGCCACCATCGCGGCTCTATCTCGAGCCTTATTCGAATTCCACAGTGAGTTTTTTTTCTTTTCTTTTCTTCTTTCTGTATATGATGAATCATTAGCCCGGGTAGACTTGGGAGGCTGATGAAAAGGGATATAGATGACTTGAGTCGCACGACGATCGACGAGCTGATCTCGACCATAGAGATTTTCCTCAACTCGCCCAACCGAGAGATTGCCAAGACGGCGATTGGTTTCATGAAGGTAGCCGTCGTCAGTCTCGGAAAAGAGGTGATAAAAGAACAGTTGGAGAAGATCGTCCCGGGTCTGTTGAAGTGGGCGGCAGAGCACAAGAACTACTTCAAGACGAACATCCAAAACTTGCTCGAGCGTCTCCTACGTCTCTTCGGCTTTGAAACCCTCGAGAAGTTTGTCAGCTCTCGCGACGAGAACGATGGGGGTCGTAAACTGGTCAATAGTTTGGTTAAGAAACAGAAGAAGAAGAAGCTTGCCCGTCAGGCTCGTTCTGAAAATCCTGCCGACGAGGATCGGGATGGTGTTGATGATCACGAGAGTGACCAAGTCAGCGTTAAATTGTTTTCCTTAGTCAGTTTAAGGAACCGACTTGAAACTAACTACCTTGGGCTTGTGACTTTCAGGACCGGCCAGTACGTCAACCACCACTAGGAGACGCATACGAAGAAGCACTATACGGTTCTGAGAGTAGTGATGATGACAAAGACGATGAGGGTAAGGAGGCTCATCAAGTCGGTGCGCGTCATAAAGGTGGTAACTCCAAACTGATGGACAAGAGCAACAACAAGAAGAAGAAGAATAGAGATGGTGTGACTCTCGATAACCAGCTTTTGGAAGACGACGAGGATCAAATCATGGATCTTCTTGATGGCGGCCGGATGGCAAACCGAGTTTTTAGTGAGTCCATCATTCTGACCTCTCTTGCCTCTTCTTCACACATACAAGCTTACACTAACTTAAAATCGGGTTAAAGCTGGAAAGGTGGCCAAGGCAGAGAAGAGGAAAGAGGAGCTGCAAAGGATCGGGGCGGGATACAAGAAAGATTCGGAGACTGGGAAGATGATCATCGAGTCTGATGACGAGGGTAGTCATCAGAGGAAGCAGGCGAAGGAGATCGAAGGCGGAGATGAGAGTACGAATGCGTTCCTTGAGGCCGTACATGGCGCTGACGGATTCAGAAGAGACGCCAGAGGAATCGCTAAACCTAACAAGAAACGTAAACCAACCGTCGAGCTTGGCGATCAGGATCTCGATGACCAGGTCGAGGCCGTCCAGGACTTGCGTATCACTGATCATGACTCGGGTGTTTCACTCCAAAATAAGAAAAAGAAAGTTAAAAGAGTTAAAGAGAAATTAGGATCCGAATTTAAAGCTAAAGTTCGTCCATCATCGTTCACCTCCAATCATCTAGATGAAGAACTAATCTTTTCTTTCTTGTGTATGTGTACGGGTGATTTTCTATATATATAGAAAGCGGGAGGAGATCGAGTTTCTAGAGATAAAAACGGACAGGAAATTTCCCCTTTCGCTTATCTTCCTTTGAGCTCTTTGAACTCTAAGAAAAAGAAAAACTCGGTCGCTAAAAGCTTAGATATTACGGGCAAAGTTAGAGGCTCTGCTTCTCGTTCTTGATTTCATTATATTTGAAACACCTCAAAAAAAAGAAAGCGAACAACGACGTTGGGGGGGGCAATCTTTTTTTTTCCTTCCTTTTTTTGGAAGAAGAACTTGGAAAGAAAAAAGAAAGACTCTCATCACTTGATCAAATAAAACGCAGAATATATCTGTATATATCAAAAATAACGAACAACAATGTCTTTTTGTTCCCTTCTCCTATATCTTTCGTTGTTGCTTGGTCATACCTCTTCTCTTTTAGCTAGTAGATAAATTTCATATTCTGATGTCTCTAGGAAAAGCAGAAAAAAACAGCCATAAAAACTAATAGTTTCTTTATCTTTTCACTTGTTTTCTCTCCAAAAAACGCATACCTGCCACACTCATGGATGATGATGTATCACAATTAAGTTCCAAAAACTTTAGGGTTTGTCTGGTCAACACAGCTTTTTGTTTTTGACAAAAAAAATGAACAGATTTGATTGGAGATTGTGCACTATGCATCTTAAAGAATTGACAATTGTATGTACATATATAACAGTTTGACTGGATTAGTACTATGCGCTAGGCTTGCTCACAAGGGTTAAAGGGTGTTGAAACTGGTAAGTAGAGTTAGGTGGGCCATTAAGGGTTTTTACATAGTGAACAACTAGTAAATGGTTTATGAAGATGAAAGGGTATTGTGTTTTTACAAAAGCTTGGACTGATTTGCATCAAGATTTGTTAAAATCTGTCAAAAAAAACAATATTTTATGTTTTTCGAAACCCATGATCTGGTCATTAATGATCAACATGGCTGATTCCTGATGCTGTGTGTGGCAGTAACCTGAAGATTGCTGTGGCCTTAATCCCATAACCTTGCCATCCAAAAATCTCCAAAAAGTCCAAGCATTTGTAAAAACACAATATGTAGTCGTCCAAAGTTGGAGGGGGATTCAATTTCAAACACTGTGTTTGCTCGGTTGTGACACTTGATTAATGGTCAACATTTCCATTATTCATATCTCATTATGCATATAGCTTGTAGTGACTGCACCGCATACAGTTGTATTTAGAGCATCTCCACCGCGGGCCCTATCCCGGGCCCTATACCACCACATAGGGCCAGTGGGTCCCCAAAACGCAGCCACCGCAGTCCCTATATGGGGCCCTATAATAGGGACAACGGCCAAAAGTCCCTACCGAGCTGTATATATATGACTCAACCGGGACCGGCCCTATTGCCCAATCCCCTGTGAAACCTTCCAACCTTGCAAGGTTTCACAGGCACCTTTATTCCCGGTCTTCCCTATATTCCCCCAGAGTATGCCAATATATCAAGACCAACATACACCATGGTTGCCTTCTACCCCGTCCTCCTTTCTCTCTCCAATGGCAACCTTCCACCTCTGACCAACCCCAATTCCCCACTCCCAACAAACACCAACACTTTTGATGAAACAGGCAATATCTCCAACACAACTGGTAGGTTTTTTGTCTCATTTATTTTGTGCAGTATTATTATTTTGTTCATTGTCCACTCTTTGGATCCATGTCTTTTCAGATCAAGCCCCAGCCCCATCTGCAAACTGTACCAGCAAGAAAACACCAAAAAAGAAAAGAAATCAAGCAAGCAATGGAGCGGAAGGGGATGAACCCGAGACCAAGTGTACAAAATCAAGTCACTACCAGGAGCACAAGGACTTGGAGCTGTGCAAGGCCTGGATTACTATAACTGAAGATCCACGCATTGGTACTGATCAAAGCGCTACAACGTTTTGGGGTCGAGTCCACAAGATCTACATTAAAGCAATCCCCCTTCCGCCACAACCTCCAAAGGGCTTGAAGAACAGATGGGGAGTACTTCAGCAACATATCAGCAAGTTTTGAGGATGTGTTGTCCAAGTTGAGAACTTGAATCCCAGTGGAGCCTCCGTTGAAGACCACTTGAACATGGCTCTCCAGCTTTACTCCAAGGATCAAGGCACATCGTTTACTCACCTTTGATGTTACAACCTACTTGTCAAGTGTCCCAAATGGAAAAACTACTTTCGCCAAAAAACATTGAAGCCACAAACAAACTCCAAAAACCGAGCCGCAAGCATCAAAGCACCTCAATCACTACCTAGGTTGGACCCCTCTGGAACAGCCCCAGAAAATGACTTGGTCTCTACAACAACGCAGGCAAATTCTTTGGTAAATTTAGGTTCTGATTGCCCAATGGGAAAAAAAAGGCCAAAGCCCTTCACCATTCAAAAGCCGAAGGCACCAATGACTGGAAATATGATGTTGGAGCAGCTCAGAAGGAAATAGCGGCACAGTTGAAGAGACAGAACAATATATTAGAACTGGAGGTCCAATTACCAATTATGACAAAGGATTTGGACAACTGTAATCCTACCTTCCGTAGATTTTTTGATTTGAAACAAAACAAAATCCTTGAGACTCTTGAATCAAGCACGAGCACTAGCTAGACTTCTTAATCATCCATATCTGTTATCTCTAGTCAATTTTACCCCTTCTCTCTTCAATTTTACCACCGATGATTCATACCACTTACCATCATCATCACTCTCCACGATCCACTCTACATACTTTATAAATTGGTGTTTCTTTAACACAACGTGTTGTACACACTCAAAAAAAGAGGAAATTGAAAGATATGTAATGATAAAGTCCCCAACACCTTTCTGGTTTGTTTTCTTAGTATTCTACTCCAACATCATGACTGTGAATGACGTCATCAATCCTGAGAACGGCACAAACGAGTTGAGTGGCCAGCAAATATTGCTGTCGCTTGGATATTAGGAGTAACTGACATTTTGCTACCTAAACTGGTGGCTGCGACTTTCTCTAACTGGCTTGTGTCCGATTTACTGAATTCTAACTTAGCACTTATTCGATCAAGCTCCTGCACTGCCACATTACAAGCCTTCTCAAATCCATCGGCTATTCTGATAGGGTGAATACCACGATCTAGCAATGCTTCTGACTCTTCTAGCAAGGCACCGGCGAGAACCACTACTCCAGTGGTACCATCCCCAATCTGTCAAGAAAATTATCAAAGTGGTTAGGGGATAAGAGGTAAGATGAATGGAGAATCATAGACAAAAGAGAGGGGTATTTTTCCGACAGTAATTTTGCAAAAATGAAACACTATTTCAAGACTTGACGAACCTCATTGTCTTAATGGAGTGAGGCGAGAAACGCGAGGTGAGAAGGAAGGATTGAACTCACTTCATCAGTGGCATACATTGCTTCAGCCATCCTTTGGGATAGTTGGATATTATCTTGACGATTAGTTTACTTTCCTTCCAAGTCAATCAAAGAATGTAAACCTTCTTTTTTGTGTAGGTCTATCGTCTTTGCGTTTTAAAGAAAGTGTAAAGGCGGAGCTGTAAATGGGGTAATCAGCTCCCTTCGATCGCTAGTGTATTTCATTTGTTCATTTATATTTTGTTCATTTATATTTAGCATTGTGGAAGCGAGAACAATACAATGAATGATTTGAGAGGAAGGATAAGGTGACATAAGGTGACATATAAAGTTAAAATTTGAAACAAGATAGAGATAGAAAAATCATTAAGATAGAGATAGAAAATTCATTGAGGAGAGCGGCCTTCAAGAGCCCAGAGGTGTTTGATCAACTCATCGCGAAGCTGGAAATGGATTTCTGAGTCCCAAATTGCTTGATAGTTTGACAAAAACTGGTCAAAATCAAGCTGAGAAGGAGAGGTCCTGTCAGGTGGACGTAGCACACTGACAGTGGTGATTATTGCGTTTTGATCTCCTTTAAATTCAGAGTTGGAGTCGGGGTTGAGGTTGAGGTTGAAGTCGTATTTATCTTCTTGTTCATCCTCCACAATCATGTTATGGAGAATAACACACGTCTTCATGATGTTCACAAGATTGTGATGGCTCCACCCCCGAGCTGGCCGAGAAACAACTGCAAACCAAGCTTGTAAGACTCCAAAGGTCCTCTCAACGTCTTTGCGATAGGCTTCTTGTTTCTTGGCATAATTCTTCTGATCAAGTCCTTGCGGTTGGGTCAATGTCTTGACCATTGTAGCCCAGTCAGGGTAGATTGAATCAGTCAGGTAATAACCCATCTTGTATTTGTGATTGTTGATTGTATAGTTGCACTTGGGGGCAACACCATTCTGTAGATTCTTGAACAGCGGCGATGAGTCCAAAACATTGATGTCATTATGTGAACCCGGCATACCAAAAAAAGCATGCCAGATCCACATATCTGCCGACGCAACCGCTTCAAGAACAACCGTTGGTACCTTGAAAATACCAAAAGAAAAAGATGTTAACATAATATTTGTACAGTACAATAATCAAGATCAGGAAGAAAAAAAACACACCTTCTCCCTCCCTTGGAACTGTCCTGTCCATCCAGGTGGGCAGTTCTTCCACTCCCAGTGCATGCAATCTAGGGATCCAAGCATTCCAGGAAACCCTCTATTCTTCCCAATAATTAATAGCCTTTCTAAATCATCAACTGTTGGATGTCAAAGGTATTCACTTTCATAAATCAAAACAACCGAGTTGCAAAACCTATCCATGCTCTCCATGGAAGTGGTCTCCGATAGCTGTAAGGATTCATCGTTACAGTCGGCGGCACATCTGTAAGCTAGCATTTGCAAAGCGCTGGTGATCTTGAGTAGAGGATGTAATCCCAGCTTCCCTAGTGCATCGCGTTTTTGAACAAAATATTCATTGTGTTCTTCACATCTTGAGCAATCTTCAAAAAAGAGTTGCGGCGCATTCAAAACCGTTTGATGAAAGAAGATTCTGAGTAAAGGGGATCTTCAGCAAAGTAGTGTGCTACAAGCCTTTGGTAGGCACCATCAAAATCATGTGGTCGATTTGGTTGCTTTCCCGGCCTAGATCCACTGTGGACTGGTTCTTCTTTTTCATTGTTGAGCAGTACGTTGGTTGCCTGGATGACCGCGTGTGTTATTGTGTTTGAGCTTGCAATCAATTGCCGTCTCCAATGGAGGATTTGACAGTCCATATTTGCTGTGTTTTGAGCGTTCTGATTTTAAGTTTGAGTTAGTCAATTGAGAGTGTGGTCATGATTCGAGGGAAGTGTGATGGTTATTTGAGGGCAGTTGATCAAGAGTGTGGTGAGTGGAGGATAGCAATGGATTAAATAGGGGGGATTCAGGGATGGGGTTTCATGGAAATTTTGAGCCCGGATAGCGACTCGCAGTGGACAAAGAGGTTCTGTGCCGGCCCTATGTCTTTTTTGCAGGCCCTATTTGAGCAATATAGGCCCCAAATATTGGGCCCGCGGTGGAGTTGCTCTTAGTCTTTGTCCTGCCGGTCCCGGTACCGGTTTCTCTTCTCTTCTTCACCAAGTTGAGGAGCCAATACGGGACACTAACCTGAGCCACTGGTGCCATTGCCAAACACACCACAGAGCTGTTGCGGTGTTTGCTCCTAATACACTGGACTATGTAAATACATTCGGTGTTTGTAACATTTTTGTGAATGAAATGCTAGATGTATATATATATATCTGCATGTCCACTGAGTGTCCTACCTTACAAAGAGTGTGAAAAATCTTTACTTGGGCATAATTGTCCATTCTACATACCCACCACACACAAACTCTCAACTGTGATCTCACAGAGATGGTGTACAGTGCCTAGACAAAAATTTTGTTGCAGGTTTTCTTTTTTTTTTTTTGTGAAATGTCAGTGAAACCTACTGACTGGTCTAATCCATCCGAGTCAGATTTCTTCCTTCAAACTTACAACCAAACTCGTCGGCAATCAATAAACGGGAAAGGTCAGTATTTCTCATTACTTTTCATGTTCAATCTTACTGATTATGTTGTTTTGTTTGTTTTTTAGATGACTAGAATCACACCCAAAAACGTAGTTTCTAGGGCTATCAATTAGTAACTATTGACACTCACTCCATAATGGTCATCATTGGCGACCCCATGAGGAAATTACTGACGACTGTCGTCACTTTCTTCCAACTTTAATGCTCCTCAACTCAATTAGGGTTTCTTTGAGCGGAGGGTATTCTGGGTACCATCAAAAGTCTTAGGGACGTTGAGGACCGCGTGGGCGACCCCAGTTGGTTTGATTTGAACGATTTGCGGTTAAATTTGTTCTTTGTGTCTTGTCCCCAAAGTACAACCTGTGGTGACTCGGCACAATGAATCTGGTTGCTTGGCAGCTGCATCGACTGGAGTGGAAATAATAGAAAAAAAAAAAAAAAGATAAATAAAAAAAAAAAAACAATTTTTTCTTTTATAATTACTCTTCCCCACTCTCAACACTGGGCGTTGATAAACGCACGCCAAGCTCGCGCGCACGCCAACGCCAACCCGCACGCCAATTTTTTTTGGCGTCGGGGCCTACACGCCATTTTTTTTTGGCGTGTAGGGTCTACACGCCAAAATAAATTGGCGTGTGAGACCTGCACGCCAAAAATGGCGTGTGGTTCCCACACGCCATTTTTTTTTGGCGTGTGGGCCCCGCACGCCAATTGTTTGGCGTGCGCTCTCACACGCCAAACAATTGGCGTGTGGGAGCGCACGCCAAACAATTGGCGTGCGGGGCCCACACGCCAATTGTTTGGCGGCGGGTCCCCTCGCTCACATAATCGAGTGGGAGGGGCCACTCGATTACGTGAGCGAGGCCGGCTGACGAGGTTGTACAACCTCGTCAGCCGGGAGGACTTCCTCCCGGCCGCCACGAGGCTATACAACTCGTCGGCCAGGAGGAAGTCCTCCTGGCGACGAAGGAGGTTTTTTGTATAACCCTCGTCAGCCGGGAGCCGACTTAGCCTCTCGGCCGGGAGGCCTGGCCGACGAGGTTATACAACCTCGCAGGCCAGGAGGAAGTCCTCCTGGCCGAAGCTGGTTGTACCGCCTGTCGGGCCGGGAGACTTCCTCCTGGCCGACGAGCGGTTGTTTATACAACCTCGTCAGCCAGGAGGAAGCTCTCCTGGCGACCGAGGTTGTATAGCCTCGTCGGCCGGGAGGTCTTCCTCCCTGCCGACTGAGGTTATCACAACCTCGTCGGCCAGGAGACTCCTCCTGGCTGACGAGGTTGTATAACCTCGTCAGCCGGGAGGAAGTCCTCCCGGCTGACGAGGTTATACAACCTCGTCAGCCAGGAGGACTTCCTCCTGGCCTACGTACGGTCCCCACTCTAGCCCCATCGGACCCCGTTGCCCGGCGCCACGGACATGGAACTCCCCCGGTGACGGGT
>RDRW01000286.1:0-79761 GCA_007896445.1 Puccinia hordei
GTTTTTAAGAGGTGGAATAAAGGATTTATATGAAAAAGAAGGGATCTGTTTTTGATAAGGTATGTAAGAGAGAAGAAAAAAAGATTACTTTATAGCACTGATGCAAAGGATATGGCCATTCTATATTTTGTATTCGGGCTATTTCAGCACTTCTAGGGACAGGGATATCAATTCTGATCAGAATAGAGCTAAGTGCGCCGGGGGTAGGGTGCTACATGGGGACAATCAGCTATACAACACAATTTTTAACAGCCCACACGTTCATAATAATGTTATTTTTTTGTAATGCCAGTTGCAGTAGGAGGATTTGGGAATTATCTATGTCCGGGTAAGGTTAGGCCGATGGAAGCTGAATCTATGAGTTGTAGTGTGACAGTTACCTTAGAACATCCCCATCCTAGACCCCCCTGATATATTTCTTATCAAGCAGTTTCTGCAAGACTGCCATCTCTGACAGTAGCCAATCAGTTTAACAAAAAGATAGCCAAACCTATACGGTTAGCTGTTAGTCTTCTCCTGATTGGATAATTTGTAAAGCAAACCTGACAATTATAAGGGCTTTAGGCTATCCTCTGTGCATAGTTTGGACACTACAGACAGATTAATAGAAATTGTTCCTGTGATAAACTTTCAGAAAAGTGATAGTACCTGGCTTTTTATATACAATAATCCAGAGTTTTTCATGCACATAGCTGATCACTGGCTATTTCATTGTGTATGTAAATATGGACATGTTTCTAGTCAATTAGCACTTTCACATGGCTGTTGTGATCTATGCAATCACGCATACTGTCAATTTATTCATAGTACCTAATTTTTCATGTACTTAATGAACCAAATAACTTTTGGTTTCCAACCAGTATGTCAGAATCACGACCACGTGTGCTGACGATGCGAAGACAGATGAGCAGACCTTTTGGTTTCCAACCAGTATGTCAGAATCACGACCACGTGTGCTGACGATGCGAAGACAGATGAGCAGACCTGGCGAGGAGAGACGAAGAATGATGTGAGACGATGAGATGAGACTCGAGGAAGAAACAATTATAATCAAATCTTTATTTCTAACCTTTTGGTTTCCAACCAGTATGTCAGAATCACGACCACGTGTGCTGACGATGCGAAGACAGATGAGCAGACCTAACAAACGTAGAGAGAAGAAATGAGATAAAAGATAACATGTGAGAAATATAACAAAGAGAGATGTAATTGAGAAAAGCCCAAACCTGGCGAGGAGAGACGAAGAACGATGTGAGACGATGAGATGAGACTCGAGGAAGAAACAATTATAATCGAATCTTTATTTCTAACCTTTTGGTTTCCAACCAGTATGTCAGAATCACGACCACGTGTGCTGACGATGCGAAGACAGATGAGCAGACCTAACAAACGTAGAGAGAAGAAATGAGATAAAAGATAACATGTGAGAAATATAACAAAGAGAGATGTAATTGAGAAAAGCCCAAACCTGGCGAGGAGAGACGAAGAACGATGTGAGACGATGAGATGAGACTCGAGGAAGAAACAATTATAATCGAATGAAGAAAGAGAAATACAATTAGAAAAGTATAGAGTCTTTTTATATTCGATTATTAGGTTTCGCCCTTGTCCATCTCATTACCCCCTGTCCTCGTGACTCGCCGCAGTGGGGTGAAAATGACTTCCCAGACTGTAAGTTCAACAGTACTTTGGCTACTTAACAGAATGGATCAGAGATGGAAAGTAATCACCAGCCTTGAGAGATTGATAGAAAGAGATTCAAAAATTCATAACTGAGGGAACCCAAAAAGACATAGTATAGAGCCATGCCTATAATTTGAGCTTTTTTTATTGTCTAATTGATTGGTCCAGTATATCAGACCTGAAAATTAGAAGGAGCTTTAGGTTACCCTCTGTGAATAGCTTGTACAATATAGAGGAAGGAATATTTCTTATTACCTTGATAATCTTTCAGCACAGGGATAGTCCCAGGCTTTTTTGTAGACATTAATCCAGTGTTTCATACACATAGCTGACAAAAAGTGGGGATCAAAAAATGGGTAACAAAAATTAAATGAATGAAAACTGTCTTTTGATAATTTTGAATGGATTATAATCATTCTCATGCTTTCATGAATCATAGGCCATTTATTTTTATCCCCAAAATGTATGTGCAACCATGCTATTCTTTTTATATCACATATTTCCACTTGTGTGTGTAAATGTGTATAAATGTCATCAAAGTGGTGTTAAAGTATCAAAATTCCATAAAAGCATAGGTTTATAGGGCAGATTGGGGCTTGTATTGGGTTGAGGCTTACACAACACACTATTTTTCTAGTGGATATGATCAAAAAAAAAAAAAAAACCCATGGAAATTTTTGGGTTAATGAGGTTAAATGACAAAAAAAGGTGTGCAAGGAAAGAGAAGATAGACAGAAGTGGTACAAGCTGAGATGATCTATTTACAAGAGTGAAAACTTAGAATGATGATAAACATTCTGGATTGCATTCTTTCCACCTTACACATCCTTTTGGTGTCCTATCCTCCTTTGCCACATGTCACTGTATCTCAAATTATTTCAATCCAAGAGAGCTGAGGTATTGGAGCAAGAATGGCGATAACAATCAGAGTTCTTGTAGCAGGAAAGTTGGTGATATTTTCTTTTTCGTTCAAACCCCTGACAAAGGAAGAACTTTAAATCACTTTGACAACATAAGTAAGATATGGTGTAAATGGACTATCGTTGGCTATCGTACATAATCGTAACGAATAACAGAATACATATGATGGGTACATTAAGGGAATGACAGTTCGCTCGTACAAATAGCAGATTTTTAAGGGTTGACAGTAACGATGGATCAGATCATCGTGTCTTAAGAATGAGCATCAACAAGACCTTTTCAGAAGATCACTTGTCTCGACCGGGGGTTGTGCTGGTGGGGGCTGCAGCAGGGGGGTGTTGGCCGCCCTTGGTGAAATGCGATGCGTTGTGTTGATCGTGTTTTGACTTGATTTTGTTCCCTTTGAGTTTGCCGTAGGCAGTCTTGGCTTGGACCTTGTACAAAGAATCCATGTAGCTTGCAGGGACTAAAATCGATTTGAGGACGATTGTTTGTTCGGAAACAACGACGTGTCAGAAACCTCCTCTCCCAACAAGGCTCGGCGATTGACACAGGAGGAAGAAGGAGACTAACAATGATCGTGTAGGATCGGTACGAGATACGTGACAGCCCACATACTGAGCTGGACAATGTCTCGAGGAATGATGAACTGGGATGATTCCCTCGCGCGAGCAAACTCATTTTCAGATTCGTCGGCCTTCTTGTAGACCTCGATGTTGTGACCAACGGGAGCATCTTCGATGCTGTAGAACGGTGGGCCTAAGGCGTTGGGCTATTCCGAAACGGGTGAAGTTAGGAACGGGGATTAGGAAGGCCAGTTAATGTACTGCGATTCCGAAACACAGAGTTCACGAGTATGACCACTTACAGTCAAGTCGACACGAGTGCCAATGGCAGCATAAGCATAGTAACTACCTTCCTGAAGTCCGCACCTGATCTCTCTTTTGTCGGCAAATCCAGGGGGGACGCCTACAGAGGGGGGAATAGGAGGAATTGAATAAAGTCAGATAAGAACGTGAGAGGGAGATGAGTCTTAGTCAACTGGGTCAAGATAACTCACGGGTGACAATATCACCAATAATGGGAGATTGAGCCCGGTTCGCTACACGCCACAGTTGTCTACCTTGGTTCATCGGTTTGTTCATGTTAAAATCAACTCGGGAGGCCAGCTTGAAGTCACATGCACGAGGAGTGCCGAATACATAGCCATCTCGCAAGACTACCTGGTCTCCCAAGTCATCCGGAGATTCCAAAAACCTTGCATATAATAATTGGGCGATGCCTGCTCCCAGTCTAAGGCCAGAGAGTAAGTAAGAATTAAGTAGCAATGGTGCTGGGTTGGTGAGGTGGGTTACTTACGAGTGTCCTCCCACGTATAAGTTGGTCTTCTTAGCCTTTCCGTACTTTTGTTGGGTATGCTCGGCGGCTTGACCAGCAATCATCTTGATAGTTTCAACGATGCGCACTATTCAAAAAGGAACAAAAAGGGGGAAAAAATGAACCCGGATCAATGAATCGCCACTCTTGATACAGTTTGAGGGGCACCGCGATCGCATCATCACGAAAGAGGGAGACTTACTGTAAGGAAGCACGTGGGCGTCAGAAGTCTTGGAGGGGAACAAGGTGTTATAAAAGCCGTTGTGAGCGAGACCAGTGGCAAGGAAGTCGCCGGCGGATTCAAATTTGCAAGCACAGTCCATGAGCCATTCGGAAAAGTTGTCCGGACTGGTTCCCTTCAACACAATCACAATAAAAGGGTTCTCGTCCGGTCCGACCTTCTCATAATCGTAGAAGGCTCCAGCAAACGGCCCAGTGAGCTTACGGAAATCTGATCAAACCGACGAGGGTGTTAGTATCCCCTTCCAGCCTCGCACGGCGTCTGGGAAAGTCTACGGATGGACTAAGGTCTGATGACTTACCGGCCACAGAGACAAATTTCAAGTCCCAAAGATAACCTGCGCGGTACATGTACTCCTCACTCTTCAACAGGTACAGGACACCTTCGTTAGGTTCCGAAGGGGTGTCGTTGTCACCGAGTGATGGCCTGGAAATGGCACCGCTGGCAGCCTTTTCAACAAATCGAACATCCCTCTCGTAGACGATCGAACACATCAAGAGGATCGAACGGGCAACATCAACGTTGAACTGAAGTTTGCGACGTTTACTGTGGAGGTCATCGATCTTCGTGGCTGGCTCGAAACTGGGCAGCTCGCTGCAAAACGCTTCACGAGCGTTTTGGATGATCCTTTGTTTACGATTAAACATGTCTATATGTTTAGTGGTTAGATTGACCAGGACAATGGTCAGAAATGTCGAATGAGGCCTGTTTGACAGGTGCGACCGGAAGAGGATCAAGCGTACTGATGTTAAGCCAGTTGATCGGACACCATCCGGCTCCCTGTCGATCACCAAGCATGCGTATGAGCTTGCCGACGCCCATGACATGGGCTTATTAATCCAGAAAGGTGGTGGTGATGGCGAAGATAAGAGGTAAGCAGTTTGAATCTGGCATACCAATGTGCGAATCTATCTTCTAAAAATAAATCAAAACAATGACTCACCAATCAAGAAAGCCACATTGGCCACAAACAAGAACGAATAGACACTTCCAAAATAGGCAACCATGTAAAAGACGTTGAACGGTCTAGTGATCAAGGCGAATGGAGCACCACAAAGAAGGATGAAGGAAGACCATCCAAGCGTGGCGGCAGATTCGAGGAGACAGTAGGTTTGGGTGGCCTTGATCTGGGAGCTGAAGGTTTGACGTTTCTTGCTGGCACGTACGATATCAGTGGCATGTTGGGAGAGGACGACTTTTTGAAGTTGAGAAAGTGAATTCCAGATCTTTTTAATGGAGCAGTGAAGGGAAAAAGAAGAAGAAGATCAATAATTATGTAGATGCTTTCAAGTTGAGATCCACCCAGAGGTAATGAGATAAGTAGGAGGGCTCACGTTGATATAATAAGCTTTTTCATCGTCGCCACCTTTACTCATTCGTTCCCATTGCTTTGTATCATGATATCTAAATGGACAATCCTCGGGCAACTCATCTCGGTCCGCTTTGGAGTGCTCCACGGCCTCGCCCATGGTGGGGATCTTCATCTTGAGATCTGTCAAAAAACAACAACAAGAAGGTCGCACACAATCTATATCAATTCATCCATCAATCCAAATTCACAGAGCAGGGGTTTCAAAGAGTTTAAATCCACTATTCATAATAAGTTCTAATGATCCTGATGGGTCGATACTTGGTTAAGACATCTCAACCTTCCATGTTGGTTAGGAGCTGAAGTAAGCTCGAGGGAACAAACAGGCAACAGACAGCCAAGTGACGTATTATGAGGAGGAAGGACAAGATGACTCTCAAGAGTTACCCGCCACCAAAGCGATGGGAGTTGTAAGCTGAAGGTAGGGGGAAAGACCTACGTTAGTAAAGGTTTGTGTTGGTTTGAAGTGCAATTATGAATTCGAGTCGAAGGAAGTGTGACAGGGGATGACGGATAGGGAAAGGAAGCAAGACCTTGGAGGCCGCTGATTATATATTCAAGCAGACCTTTTTTTTATTATTTATTTCCTTGCCTCGCTTCGATTCAGTTGAGATTGGGGGAAGCTTGTGATATCGATGATAATGGATGGATGGATTGAATAAAGGTCTCTGCTGCGAATAGCCCTTCTAACGGTTTTCCATCATGACAATCACGTTGGAGTCAGCCAGTCAATCAGCCTCTGAGACAAGTCCTCTGAAACTTCATCCTCGGCTCTGGAGCCATAAGCCCAAACATAGATCACAGTCAATCTAGCCCAGAGCTTTCAGAGGTTGGCGATAGAATAATTCAGTGAAAGATTTAATGTTCATATTTATTTATGTAAATAAATAAGTTATTAATAATAATTGATCATTTAATCTCGGCTTGGCTTGGCAGTTGGTTGGAGGAGCTCATGAAAAAATAAAAATAAAAAACTTTTGAGCGCTCAAAGTATGTACATCCATCTCAGCATAGATTGATAGAAGAAATAAATGTTATTTAAATATGTTGTATTTGACTATCCCCGCATAATTTAAGAATCCCTTCGGCATAGCTTTATGAGTCAATCCATTAATCGGTTAGTCAGTCACACCTATCATAGCTGACACAGCCAGCAACCCCAAAAGTATTAAGATCTGATTGGAAACTGAATCTCCAACTTTTCGGTAACTATTACGTATTAATATTTGGACCGTCGTGCGTGAAAAAAAAAATGACTTGGATCCGAGCTCGATGTTGGTCCATCGAGTGTCCAAGTGGCAGGAACTAACATGGCTCAACCCATCATGCTTTAGAGAATTCTGCCAGTTGATTTTTTTTTTCATGGGTTAAGACATATTACTCTCACACACAGTCAAGTACAGATATAATACTCTATCCGTTCCTTATGCCAGGTAAAAGCTGAACGCTCCCCTAGAAACTTACCCGGGCTAGATGACCTATATAGACGGAGATAATCATCTTCAAGAGTGTGCCGTTCGAATGCGGACGTGGTCCCTTCGGTGGCTCCCGGTTCAAGAGGCTTAATGACTATGTCCAAAGCGCCGCTCTCATTTCTCTTCCTACTTTTCATTAGCATTTCTTAAACCCTGTTCCACAGTTTCACTCCACTTCTGTTTTGATCTCCGGGAGCCGGTCTTTAGTCTCATGTTTTGACATCATGTGCTGTAGATCAAGTTGTGTTTGGTTTTATAATATTTCGCTCTGCTTTCCTCGTCCTCAACTCTCCTTTGGTTGTGCTAGTCCAGTTGCTCATAAGTTTTGAAATTCAGATTCTAGTGAGTGATCATCTTTCTGTAAAGGCAGACGCTGGTATTTTGTAAAAAAAATATTGTAAAAGGTTAATGGTATTGAGCTTAATCCATCTTTGGATTCCGAAGTTTGTTGATTTCGCCTGTATGCAGCAAGGAAAAAGCTCTTAATTAGTAACCTCAAGTTTATGTTCGATCAATCAGATCACTCACGCAAAGTGAGTCGGACAACAGCTGGTTGGTAGCTCTGGGGGTCATTCTGCTCCTGGGGTTGCATTCTAACATCGGCTTCGACATGAACTAAAGAACTGGGTTGGATCAAGATTCCGGAAAAAAACAAGTCAAGAAAAAGAAAAATTTGAGACTCATTCAAACGGCCAAAATAACCATGGATCGGATGAATCATTGACAAACCCTTTCTTAAACTCAGCCAAGTATTTATTCAGTCCTGCGCTGAAGGAAAGAACATCGTGGAAGGAACTAGTAGGCTCTATACGAAGAGTTAAGACCAAAGAACAATCGAGTATTTAGTTGATAGTGTCTCTCCTCAGAGGGTAAGCACCCTATCTGTCGAAAACGTTGTACAAAGTCAGAAAAGTGACCTACCTTTTCCGGCCTCCTTAGCTTCGCGTCCCAAAGGATCAGCAGTGGCCACTTTTAATGCTACCATCGGTTCCTTGTCTCCACCTCGCTCGATCACTTTTGCATCCTGGACCAAGTTACCAATCAACGTTAATCTGGCGTAGTTCCGGGTCGATACGATGTTGATCTGATTCCTACGTGGGCCGTGTCCAATCCTACGAGACAGACCTCTGAATAGTGGGGCCGACATTTTTGCTATGCTTAGTCAAGTTGCTGGTGGCTCCTCCTTGCCAAGCACCCAACTTGGTCTTCACGCAGCTAGCGCAGCAGTCTGGGTCAGTGAAATCCCTCCCTCACCTCGTGATAGGCTAGCGATATGCGCATACATACAGGCTTTTGATTTTTGGTGCCCAGACGTGACTTTTACCCGTTTCGCAATCAAAAATTTCGGCATTCACAAGCATCATGAGCGATGAAGAGGAGTAAGTCAATTCAGCTCGTTCACACTGTTAAATACTGCATCAGCTCTGACCAATAAATTAATCAGACAGCCATCAAATGACACCCCAGAGCCAACTTATCGGTCCAACCCACGTCTCCCAAGTCAAATTATCACTAATAAGGACAACGCAAATTGTAGATAACTCCATTCTCCCCAACCTTTGAAATCGAGCTGAGGACAAATTTTCTCTTTTTTAAAGCTATCAAGATCTTAGTGGCCACCGATAATCACATAGGCTACGCTGAGTCAGATCCTATCAGAGGTCAAGATTCTATCAACACATTCCGGGAAATTTTACAGTTAGCTGTTGACCATGAAGTAAGCACTAGCCGGTTTGATTTAATAAGCATCACGAGAGCTCACTTAAAGTTTTACCTATGTACAGGTTGACATGCTCTTATTAGCTGGTGATCTTTTTCACGAAAATCGTCCTTCAAGAGCTTCATTGTACTCAACAATAGCCTCCCTAAGAGAATATTGCTTGAACGACCGACCTGTTCAAATAGAACTAGTCGGGGATGCTGGGATTGGAATACCACACAGCTTCAAGTAAGATTTCCAATCATTTATAATCCATTATAGCTCATCAACTAGCTAAACATTCTTCCCAATTTTCAGCTTTCCCGCTGTGAACTACGAAGACAAAAACATAAACGTCGGTTTACCCGTCTTCTCCATTCATGGTAATCATGATGATCCACAGGGAATGGGACCGGTAAGAGTCTATTATTTTCAAGCATCCTGTCACCCCCAATGTGGTTTATTCACATTTTTCTTGTGGATACAATAACTCCAGGAAGGCGCTCTTTGTGCATTGGATGTTTTATCTGCCTCTGGACTGATCAATTACTTTGGCCGACAAGAGCTACCTGGGGCGGCTACCAGAGATGAAGAAGCGTCGGAAGAAGGCTTACACATTCAGCCAGTCTTACTGCAGAAAGGAAGGACACGTCTGGCGATGTACGGAATTGGGAACATTCGAGACGAAAGATTTAACTACGAGATGCGTAGCAATCGGATTCGGATGTCGAGGCCGGCCGAATTCAAGGACGGGTGGTTCAACCTAATGTTGGTCCATCAAAATCGGTAAGCCGGATGTTATAAGCTCCAGAATCTGGCAATCGTGGCTCCTCGTTGTTACGCCATCCTCCTCGCGCCCCTAAAAAACACTTTTATCCCTCATTCTATCTACACTTTTCGTTCTCAGCGTCGCCCATGGACCAAAAAACTCGGTACCCGAAGATGGCTTCGGTGATGACATAGATTTGGTAATCTGGGGCCACGAACATGATTGTTTGATTAATCCTCAAGAAGTTCCTGGGAAGGGTTACTTTATCACTCAGCCCGGATCTAGCGTGGCAACAAGTTTGGCCAGAGGCGAATCTATCAAAAAGTGAAGAATCTTTTGCTCAGCATCTATCATTTCATCATGATCGGTGGCTGAACAGAACTCAATGGCCCTTTGGCATATGATCATTTTTTGCATTCGTTAGACACGTCGGGATACTGGAAGTGCAAGACAAGGATTTCTCATTGCTTCCAATCCCTCTGAAAACTGTTCGGCCATTTATCTTCGAAGACATCGTTCTAGCTGAACACGAAGAAGAAAAAAAGCTCAAGCTTGATGAGAAACCTAAAGTTGTCCGATACCTCAAGTCACTGGTCAGTGTACAATAACATAAATCCAGGTCAACCTAGTACAACCTGTGCATCGTCCTCGTCCCTCGGTCTGATTGATTTTGGTATATTCATGTCAGGTAGAGGAATTGATCGAGCGAGCCGAAGCTGAATGGCATGATGAGCATGATAACGATCCCGATTCGCCCCCAATGATGTTACCCTTGATAAGACTTCGAGTCGGTAAATTTCACTACTCATCAGATCTTACGATTACCAAGTGACTAATCTTTACCTTTGTGTTATTTTATGTTACAGGTTGAATATACCCGGCCAGACGGCCAGACGGCCTACGACGTCGGTAACCCTCAGCGGTTTGGGCAAGACTTCTTGGGAAAAGTGGCTAATCCGAAAGACTTGGTACAATTTCATCGACGCAGAAAGATAGGAATTCGTATGTTCATTTCGTTAATTATTTCTCTCGCCGAATCGGCATCAACTAAATCATGAACCGATCGGGTATACTTGAATTGATCAACACAGGCAAACCGAAAAATGATATCGACCTACCCGAAGAAGAACCTCTTGAAGACTCTCAAGGAAACGTATCTGAGAAAGTCCAAGTCGCAACGTTGGTACATCAATACTTGGAGGCTCAGAGCTTGGGTGTGCTAGCAGAAAATGGAATGCAAAGAGCAGTGACGTTGTTTGTAGAGAAAGATGACAAGGATGCTATCAAAGAGTGAGTGAACCGCCAAGAGTGTATATCCTATAGTTTTGTATTGAGACTTAGTACTCGTATCATTAGGTTTTACCAGAGCGCACTTCAAGCGACTCAGGCCCATGTGAAAGGTTCTAAAGCTGATATTGGAAGTAGCCGGCAGGATAGAGACCCGGAAAGTGAGGACGGCGAGCTCCTCGAGGAGCTGATAAAAGCGAAAGAAATATATGCCGATGCATGGGAGAAAAACCAAAAAAATCAATCTGGAACGCACAAAGTGAGTAGTCCGACCATCTGTCTCATCTTAAACTAGTTATCCCCTATGGCTACTGGAGCCCTGTTTTTATATGTGCCTCGCTCATTGTTTCCTGAGGCGCTACGTATGTATGATTTAGGGCAAAGGCAAAGCTGTTCGCAAGGTCACACGAAACGACGACGATTCCGACGAAAGCGATTTTGGGAAAATGTCCGATGTGCAGTATATTGCCAACTCTGATGATGATGACGTGAGTCGATTCCAATCTACGCACACACTCAATACATTCTTGGAGGTTATACTTTCCTAAGATGATCAACTGAATGATCTATTCCGAAGACCTTAGCTGACACGCTTATTTTATCTTGTATATCAGGGAGACAAACAATCGGATTCCGATGTTAGCATGCCTGCTCCTGTAGCCCCCAAAAGAAGGGCACCAGCTAAGGCAGCACCGGCGAAAAAGGCGCCAGTAAAGAAAGCGTAAGGTTATGCCATACTTTGATCGATATCCGAGAATGATCGGTTGATTGATTGGAATTTCCCACAGCGCACCAGCAGCAAAAGCACCTCCTAAACGAGCAGCTACTAAAACCTCTGCAGCTTCTAGTCGAACTAAGGCTGGTGGATCTCAATCACAGACAGCGCTCAATTTCTCCCAACAAGCCCCGCTACGGGGCGCTAGTAGACGGTCAGTTCTACCTCCCTCCCTCTCAGAGATAAAAAGAGGATGCATCCACTCGTTGTATTCTTATTTGCTTGTCATTGTCGCACACTTTATTTCAGTAATACTGCCACTCAAAGCAACACTCAAACTGTACCGGACGATAGCGATGATAGCATTGAAGTTTCTACCCAACGAAAGACTGCCAGCCGCTCTCGTCGCTAAATATTTTGGTTTTATCATCACTTCTGTTTCTACCAACTTGTCCCACCCATGAGTGGATACTTCTTAAACACTTAGATGACCAACTTTACCCTCACAAATCTGTACTAGTCATCTTACCTTTGCTCCGACCATAATTGGCCAACGAAGGCATTAGTTTTGAATGGAGGAACAATGTATCAACCCACTGAGGTTTTAAACATGAAAATCAAAGTCGACTTGATAAGCTGTGGGTACGCTGTGTGTACCTGTGGATTTTATTTCTGTTCATCTTCCAAGGTATCTTGATCCATGGTTACCGAGGAGCCTGCTCTTGAGTACAACCTGAAATAAGTTGGCCTTAAATCCTAAGATGTATGTACATACACGTACAGTGACATAAATAAATATTTATGTACACATTTACATATTTAATCTGTTTTGGAGACCAAGAGTTACTTGAAGTGATGACATCAGCTGCTTTAAGGTTTGAAACGGAGCAGTACGATTGTATTTATTTATGTGCTCGACTGACTGGGTTGACTGGAAACCCAGCTCATACATAAACATACACCGAGGGCGAGGACTAACCACTTTTAGCCTTCGATCAACTACCATCTTCGAGACACTTTCAAAGCTTCTCGACAACCTCAACCAGTAAGAACGCACAGCCAAGTGAATAAAAGGAACAGAAAGCAAACAAACAAACAAAATAAAATAAAATAAAAGCACACCCGACCAGCACATCGAACGAGAACGGGAACGAGAATCGGTGGAAGACTATAAGTTTGGATGACAGCGAAAGTCGACAGAACAAACCGTTTCTCTCAAATGACTGCTTCACTCACCCTCTAAAAACTATTCAAGCTCCACCACACTTATAGAAAGAAATACACTAGGATAAGGCAATACACCAGAAACCCTTCTTTCCTCCCCTCACCGAAGAAGCCGCAATGCCTCTCCGGTTGGTTGGTCAACCCTTGCTCTACACTATCTCAATCTTCGCCAGTCTTGGCGTATTCCTGGTAAGAAATTATTATCCTCCTCTTCTTCTTGACTATCCCATCCGCTCAATTTTACTCACTTGAGCTCTTCTTATATCCACAATTTTTTTAGTTCGGATATGATCAAGGTTGGGAGAATTCACTCATTATGCACTTGTTTACACAACCGAACGGAAGACTGATCGGACTTCAATCTTTGGCTGCCATCAGGTGTTATGTCAGGTATCATCACCGGCCCATACTTCAAGGCCTTCTTCCATCAACCTACTCGATATGAACTTGGAACGATGGTAGCCATCCTGGAAATCGGCGCATTCAGTTTAGCTTTCATCCCTCCTCGAACTCGATTTCCAACTCCCCCAGTCAAGAGAGATAGAGAGCTTATTTTTTCCAGCATTCCAATTGTGTGTTCCATCTAGTTACTTCGATTATTGCAGGCCGAATCGGAGATATTTTCGGTCGAAGAAAGACCCTCTTCATCGGTGCCTTAGTCTTCACAATCGGTGGACTGTGTCAATCCCTCTGCAAGGGATTCACCTCCATGGTGTTTGGGCGAGTAATCTCTGGTTTTGGAGTCGGTTTTCTATCGTAAGCCCTTGACATCGATCCAGGCTAGCCCATGTCGATCTTCATTTTGGCTGAACCCCTCAATTCTTGGCGCTCTCTCTTTCAGTACAATCGTTCCGATTTATCAGTCCGAAATCTCACCTGCAGACCACGTTAGTCTTCGTTTCGGTTTTCCCCACGATGATTCAAGGCTTATGAGATGTCACATTCCATTGTTCACGGCACTGATAGCGAGGGAAACTAGCGTGCATGGAATTTACCGGAAATGTGTTTGGATATGCTGCATCGGTGTGGCTAGACTACTTTTCGTCGTTTGTCGAGTCGGACTGGTCGTGGCGATTCCCATTATTTTTCCAATGTGTAATCGGAACAATCTTGATGATAGGTTCCTTGCTGATCCCGGAAAGCCCTCGATGGCTCTTAGATACCGACCAAGATCGCGCCGGGATGAGGGTCCTTGTCGATCTGCACGGTGGCGATCCCCGCAACGAGAAGGCCCGTCAAGAGTATACTGAGATCAAAGAGGCTGTCCTGGACGATCGATTGGCTCCCGACCGTTCGTATCTAGCTATGTGGACTAGGTATCGTGGTAGAGTGTTGCTAGCCATGTCAGCCCAAGCATTTGCACAACTGGTAAATCTATCCACTTCGTGATGTAGTGAATTCCTGCAATCAGACATTAATGAATCAACGCTTTATGCCCATTTGACGTGTCAATTTTTAAAAGAATGGAATCAATGTGATAGGCTACTGTGCGTTTGTAAATCAGCGTGGTGGTGTACGGATCAGTAGAGATACAAAGCTAATAGTGCATTTTTTTTTGGTCAGATGCCCCGTTAATATTTGAATCGGCAGGATGGATTGGCCGAGACGCAATTTTGATGACTGGTATTAATGGAACGGTTTACGTTTTCAGTACGATTCCGACGTGAGTGCTTGTTGTACATCCTCTTGGTCTTCGATTCAGCTACGTTGACCTTCATCAATGTATCGGTTGTTTTTAGATGGTATCTTGTAGACGAGTGGGGCCGTCGGTTCATCTTGCTTTCTGGCTCGGTCGTCATGGCTCTGTCGTTAACTTTGATGGGATGGTTCCTATATTTGGACACAACTTATACACCGTTGGCGGTGGTATTCTGTGTGTTGATCTACAACGCGTTCGTCAACCTTTTCTCTACTTTTGAACCTAATAGGAAACAACATGCGGGTTTTTTTTCAATCTGTCTAATAAAAGCCAATTCGAACGTTACTTTTGATGAATTTAGTTTTTTTGGGTATTCCTGGGGCCCCATCCCCTGGCTTTATCCTCCTGAGATCATGCCTCTCCCCTTCCGTGTCAAAGGTGTCTCGATCAGCACAGCTACCAACTGGTTTTTCAACTATTTGGTCGGTGAGGCCACTCCAGTCCTTCAAGATGCGATCCGTTGGAGACTGTATCCTATGCACGCATGTTTCTGTGTTTTGAGTTTCATTCTAGGTATGTCATTCTTTTTTCTTTTTTCTTTTACTAGGGAGGTAGAGAAGTCTAACTTGGATAAAATGATGTGTTGGGTTATCTAGTGTATTTCGCCTACCCTGAAACATGCGGAATTCCTTTAGAAGATATGGACGAGTTGTTCGGAGATGTGGGATTAGAGGACCATGAAAACCAATCACTGGTCAACTCGGAGCGGTCGTCGATCCAAAGAGCCTTGGAGCCTCCCGACCTTACCATACCTGACCTTAGCGATAACGAGCAGGGACATGGTGGTAAATATTACTCCTCCAACTGGTTCGATCGGTTCTTGGTTTTCAGAAAAACCCCTTCTAGGTCTACTCGAGGTTACCAGACTGCCGCGCCTGATGAAGAATAGGAAATGCATCACCAAACTCACATCGACTCTGATCTTATTCAATCTTACGTTTTCCCTCTCTTTGTCTCTTCTGAATCTTCGTAGACTTGAGCTCCGAATATTCTCTTATCTTATTTATAAATCGCTTCTCGAAAAGTCTCTGCGACACACACCTCTCTCTCACACACGCGTCAGGCTCTGATAACTACTGAATCAGTTAACAAGCATATTATATGGTTTTTTTGCTTTCTTTTTCTCCCAGAATCATTCTCTCTTTCAGACGCACAAAGCTTCTTTTTTCATCTAAGCATGCAGTTCTTTTTCTTTTACTTCTTTCGGTGTTGAAAGGATTTGAGGTGGCAGTTTGAGTGTTGAATAATTTGATTTTGTTGCTGTTGTAAATCTTGGAAAAGTGATGTTCTACATAAACTAAAGAGATAGTATTCTAGTCATTTCTTTGTCCTTGTTCACAAGATGTGTTGTTTTTGCTTAGTTTTTATCTATCTCAACTATCTCTTTCATGCCCTTCCCTCTTTCCTTTTCACATTTCTATTGATAGTTGTCACATTGTCTACACCACTGACGCACCTCGATGACAGGTGATGATTTGTCTTCAAGGCAAAATATACTTGAGAAAAGCTGCCTTCAAGACAAAAATTGGTCTTGAGGGAAGGTTTGGCCTGGGAAACCTCCTATCCGTGGGGTCTTCAGGTCGACTTGAGGACCATTGGTGGTTCTCAAGTCAACTTGAGAACCAAAGGAAATTGGTCCTCAAGTTGACTTGAGAGACACTGCATGATGATTCTCACGTCGTTGTCCCTCCTTGCTTAGAGAAAGAAGGGACTGCTTCCAAACTAGACCCCTCACCTTTGTGAAGTTCCCTTGAATTGTCAGAATTCTGGTCTTCATCTCTGCTTCCATTCTCTTATCTCATCTAAACAAAATTAGTCCACATTAAAACCCCCCTTCTATTCATTGATTACATTCAATCATTGAGTTGTTGATGCCTTTCCATTATATGAGTGTGTAGTGTCTTGTCCATTACAAGGTTGTAATGCTTACTTATTTCCATTTTTAAATTACAATGTCTCCTTCCATATGTAAATTAGTCATTAGCATATGTTTATACTAGTTCATTTAGCTCAACCACATGTTGAACATCTTGTACAAGTCTGCTTAAACAGACACATTACCAGTAGTAATTGTTGAGTTGTAGCAACATGTCACATCTCAAAGGTGACAACATTGGTGGTGTGAGGAGGAAATACTGCGGCTCAGCATTTGCATCTATCAATTAGGTTTACAGCTCTTGTATTTAGATCTATTGTATTGCTTGTATTTCCTCTTTCTTTTTCTTTACGCAATCCTGTTGTCATCATTGGTGCACCTTAGGTGCTTATAGTTCTCTCCTGTTTGCTAAACTCAGTCCCACCATTTGGTCCCTAGCTCACCGTCTGTCTCTGGCATTTCATAGGTACAATCATTGCCTGGCTCTTTCTCTCTCTTTTCTCATTCTCTTTCTTTCACCATGTTGCTTCTGTTTCTTTTCTCTTGTCATGCAATGCTAACACACAATCCTGTTGTCATCATTGGCACACCTTAGGTGCTTGTAGTTCTCTCCTGTTTGCTAAACTTGGTCCCACCATTTGGTCCCTAGCTCACCATCTGTCTCTGGCATTTCATAGTAATTCATCATCAAGTCTGAGCACAATCAAATCTTTTCATCCTCCTGCTCCTTGCACTGCCAGAATAATTGCCTTGGTTGAGTTTGTCCCAGTTAAACTAGGATGCAACCAAAAAAATTAAATTAGGTTGACCTCAACCAATGAAATATAAAACCAAGGGGGGTTCCTTGGTTTTATACTTCATCAGTTGATATCAACCAAGTTTAAATTGGTTGAGTGCATCCCAGTTTAACTGGGATGACTGCATCCTAGGCAATTATGCTGGCCATGTTGGCCCAATCAGACCTCCCTGTGATTGTCCCCCTCTCTTGAGCCTTAATTTCTGAAGGTTGTCAGAATATCAGGCTTGTTGTCTTCTCCCCTCACCTTCCTCCTGTCAGGCCAAGTGGCCTTGTTTTCTCCTGTATGGCCAAGTGGCCTTGTTCCCTGTTCCAGTTCCCAGTTCCCTGTTCCAGTTCCCAGTTCCAGTTCCCTGTCCCCTGTTCCTGTCACCAGTTCATCTTGAGTGAGATGTTCTGTACCCTGTCCCTGTCCCCAGTATGTTCCTGTTCCTGTCCCCAGTTCCAGTTCCAGTTCCTGTTCCCAGTTCCAGTTCCAGTCCTGTCCCCTGTCCCCTGTCACCTGTCACATGTCCTGTTTATTGATTAGTCATGTCTAGGCCCCCTTTGGATCTTGCAAGGGGGCTCTCTAGTTGTCTACTTAAGTCCGCTCCTCATGTATGAAATAAAAGCATTGAGTCTGAGCCTTATTTCCTCAGAACCTGCTCCTTGGTCCCAGTCCCCTCCTCAGTGCCTTGAGCTGAAATCTTAACAAAGGTGAAATCCCAACACAGATCCACAAGAAGATCAGCCTGCAAAGAACTGAAGTGGTTTTTAGGCTGATCTACAAACTTCAGGAGTCCAATATTCTCTGCAAAGATTGGACTACAGTATTTTTCATTGAAAAATAAAGTCTCCAAAATATCACAGATACACAATTCCTGCTGTGGTTTTCCAGGTGCATCATGACAATGCCAAAAGCACATTGCAGCAGAATTGGGATAGCATTGAAAAGAGAAACATTCATGACAAGAGGAATAAAAGTATAATATAAATAACATACACTTCTACACAGGACAGTATAATTACAGGCATCACAGTATTATTAGGAATGGAATGAAGTTCTAGTTGTACATAGGCAGGGAGTGTATACATCAGAGGAGGGGAATAAAAGAGATGAGAGGTTTTGGGAGATCATTTCTCAACCACAAAGTGAAAAGGTAAGGTGGTAAGTATTGGGAGAACATGTCTCAACCAGGTATGGAAGGGGGGATGGAAGGGTTTTATTGGTACAGGCAGCTTTATAAGGGTATACTACCTTTATAAGGGTGGTACATACGGCCATCAAAAGGGAAACTTCATAATTAGGGTAAATTTGAGTTTTTACTTTGTTGGTCTGGTCCAACCCCAGGGGAAGATACTTGGGTTTATGAGGATCATATTCCAAATAACGTTAACCTATTTATACAACATTTTCTTACCCAGTGTCAAATTACTCATGAACAAGGTAAGAAAAAAGGTGTTAATAGGTAAAGCATGTTTTGTAACAAGCTAGAATTGAAAATACATAAATTTCTAGATTATGGTTATAACAATGAAAGTAGGGTAGAAATTTCTATGTTTTTCTCTCTCTTTCAAGAATACTCTTTCCAAATTCCTTTAATTGTTCTAGTATTTTCCATGATAACTTACTATAGATTATAAAAGCTTGTAGTTGGCCAGAGGAAAATTCCTCGTGGCAAAATCTTTGTTACTTGGTTTCCTCACCTTTTAATATTAAAAGCAATTACACCTTATCATTTTACACTCATAAGAAGCACAAACCCTATAAGGTCCAGATACTCCCCTAGCTAGTCTGTAGTTATCTGTATTCCTATATTGGTAGCCATCACAGGTGACTGATCACCCCTCCAGCTGATCATCCTTTCAGTGGTTATCAGTCACCCCTAAAGAATACAAGTATGGGTATAGTTGGATTGAACCAAGATAATCACTCAATTGCATAAGAGAAGAGGAAAACATACTCTAAATACATGGGTATTTATAGTATGATGATTATGTAACGTAGAGGAATAATGTGAGGAAACAAGAGAGTAGACGTCAAGACAATGACCTAAGATGGTCTGTAGCAATATTTAAGGACTACGTAATGTGCTACAACACCCCCCCTCTCGACAATTCTCCTTGCACTACCTGTTGTTGAGCGTTGTGAAGAAGAGGACTCAGGTTTTTGGTAAAAACGTCCGCGTACTGATCTTTGGTGGAAACCCAGGAGACAGAAATCTTTCTGTCATAAAATTCCTGGTTGGTAATGTAAAACTTGTGGTTTTTGTGACGGACACATTTGTTGGAAGAATTGTTTGAACAACTTTTCACTGTTGCTTGGTTGTCACACCAAATTACCCCAGTCAACCAACTGCCATAAACACCAAATAGTAAATTTCTGATCCACAGGATTTGTTTGGTGCAATGGCCCAAAGCCATGTATTCAGCATGTGCAGTTGAGGAGGCCACCATTGCCAGGCACTTTGAGACCCAAGCCACTGGACAGGAATAATGAGTGTTGATAAACGCACGCCAAAGGCGCACGCCAACGCCAACCCGCACACCAATTTTTTTTGGCGTGCGGGGCCTACACGCCATTCTTTTTTGGCGTGTAGGGTCTACACGCCAAAAAAAAAAGGGCATGTGGGAGCGCACACCAATTTTTGGCGTGCGGGTCTCACACACCCTTTTTTTTTGGTGTGTAGGCCCCCGTTTGGGAGCAGTGATGTGATTTAATAATCACCCCTTTTGTATAACCGGGCCTCACCGAGGCCCATATTGTATCACACACATGTTTGGCAGTTTTCAAAAGTTGTGATGTATATCACAACTTTTGACATCACTGCTTATAGCCCCCACAAAATCCCAAATAGTACCCCTGGGTACTATTTGGAGTCATATTGGCATACTCGTTGGTCTCCGCACATTACATATCGGCATACTCGTTGGTCTCCGCACATTACAACCTGAACACAATGCAAGCATTCAACTCTTGGCAGGACAACAACACTCCTCAAAACCATTGACTCAATTCAAGATTGACCACGTTGGATATTGAAATGGAGGAAGATCCTATTAGCATGTTTCATGTCTTATCTAGTAGCATAAATCAGTTAGACTTACAGCTTGTAATACGCAGCAAAATCTGAAACCTAGTTGATTGTACTTAAATCTGTCCAAGTTCCCTGTTCCGTTTTTCTTCATTCAACTTTGTTTCAATCTCTAAATTCACGCTGCTCATTCTTCAACGTCAAACTGTATAGGTTTGTTTACTACTTTCTCCTTTCTCTCTTTCATTTCTTCTAAAGTTTCTCTTATCTTTTTATTTATACTCTTTCATTATCAGGTTTGTCGTCTAATACTCCTGTCGCCGCAGCTATTGCTTGCTTGCTCACGAGTACTTCAAACTCTTAAGGTTAGTATAAATAAAAACTTCATTCAACTTTGTTTCAATCTCTAAATTCACGCTGCTCATTCTTTGACGTCAAACTGTATAGGTTTGTCGTCTAATACTCCTGTTGACGCCGCTATCGCTTGCTTGCTCACGAGTACTTCAAACTCTTAAGGTTTGTTGTCTAATACTCCTGTCACCGCCGCTATTGCTTGCTTGCTCACAAGTACTTCAAACTCTTAAGACTTTTTGTCTAATAGGTTATGAGCCCAGAAAGCTACTAAGCCCTGGAACCCAATCTTTCATTGCAAGTGTAACAGAATCCTCTCTTGATCATGTCCGACTCCACATCAGCCCGACTACCTGTTCTGAAAAATTATAACTACAAAAGGTGGAAGTTGCAAATCAAAGCCTATTGTATGGAAATCAATCTGGATGAATATCTTGAGAGAGATAAGGCCGCGACAGCTACGACTCCTGAGAACATCGAGCTCTGGAGAGATAGGAAGAAGAAAACTGCTGGTATTCTCTGTAGATACTTAAGCGAAGATATTGAATGCAAGTTGGTCACTGAAGAGAATAAAAACCAGCCTCATAAATTATGGAACGATCTTCAGAAACACTTTGAGTCAAGTTCATCTCAAAATCAAGCCAAAACTTACCAAAAATTCCTCAAAATAAGCTTTAAATCTACACTCTCCAACTTCATCACTCAGATTGATAATGGCATTGCCTCTATGCGCGCTGTGGGCATCAAGATAGCAGGAGAACCAGACATCAGCAAAAATCTTCTGTCAGAACAAATCGTCAGCTTTCTTCCCTCAAGATTTGACGTCACCAAAGATATTCTTTTTGAGAAACGACCGTTAACAATCCAAATTGTCAAAGATCAATTGGAATCCAAGAGTCACAATAATGATGTCGAGATCAAAGCCGAGTCAGCCCATAAAGCCACCATCTCGTCAAACAATGCCTATTGCGGAGATGGCAAGCACAACCCTAACACTAGGCATTCTAAATCAAAATGCTATCAGCTTCACCCGGAGCTAGCACCTGACTCGTGGAAAGAAAAGCAACGGCAAAACGCAAAAGCAGCAATCACAGATCAACAAGATGATTCTAAAAGTGTCAATAGTCAACATGGAGTTTACCTAGCGATCGGCAAGGCGTTCATCTCCTCTTAAGAAAATCGTAATTACATACTTCTCGACAGTGGCTGTTCTGATCATATGTTTCAGGAAAAATCTCACTTCACCAATTACGCCCCCATGAAATCATCAGTTGAGATAGAGGATGGGCAGAAAGTTCCTATTATCAGTTCAGGTTTTGTACAACTCAAGAATCATCTTGGTCAAATACATAGTATTAAAGCTCTTCATGTCCCGAAATTGTTGTATCCACTGGTCAGCTTCGGTCAATTGTTCATGAAAAACTGCAACTTTGTCCGCAAAGGGCCAGAAGAATTCTCAGTAATCAATCTCTCCAACAACACTCATCTGTTTGAAGGAGTTGTTCACGGGAAGTTATTCTCCATCAAAGCCGAGGTCGCCAATCCTTTGGGTCAGTCTTTTTCAATATCATGCATGAAGACTTCTCAAGTTGACGCTGTATCTATTCACAGGCGCGCCGGTCACCCCAGTTCTGAAGCCCTCTTGAAAATGTTTGGCATTGATTTTCCTACGTTAAATTGTGAATCCTGTCAAATATCAAAATCCCATTGCCTTCCGTTCTCGAGCACTCTCCCGCAGCCGAAAAGCATCCTGGACTTTGTGTACATGGATCTGAGTGGCAAAATAACACCTCAATCGAGTGGAGGGGGTCTTTATTACTTCAAAATAACAGATGCTTTCTCATCTTACAAACATGTGTATATCCTATCAAACAAATCACAAGCCCTTGAGAAATTCAAGCATTACTGCAATGAAGTTCAAAATTTCCATAATTTTAAAATCAAAAACGTTGTCACAGATGGAGGGGGGGAATTCTGCTCCAACACCTTTGAAGATTTCTACAAATACACTGGCATTATTCATCACGTTACAGCTCCATACACCCCTCAGCAAAATTTGATAGCTGAACGAGGCAATCACACAACAAGTGAGAAAGCTCAAGCTCTTCTGAAGCAAGCATCTCTACCAAACTCGTTGTGGGGAGAAGCAGTGATGACAGCGGTAATGTATGAGAATATTACTCCAATGAAGCGCCTGAAGTGGGTCACTCCTCACGAGCTGTGGTTTGGAGTCCCTTTTAACAACTCTAGTCTCAGGATCTTTGGATGTCGGGCTTACGTCAACATTCCTAAAGAGAGGAGAGTTGGAAAATTGCGGTGACACAGCCAAACCAGGAATCTTGGTTGGCTAAAGGCAAGGCCTTCACAACTGGCAAATCCTATTCCCAGGTAATTGGATAGAACACAGCCATGATGTGGTCTTTGATGAGAATCTATTTCCTGGTATTTCTCATCATTCCGCTTCAAATGATCTTCCAACTCCTGACTTCAATGAGGAAGACGCAACGGCGACAGAAGTACCTCTGAGCTCTCTTCAGAAAGATTCAGGAACATCGGCTCATCATCAAGACTCATCCCCTGTATCAAACGCAGAAGATCATCCATCCAACTGTTCTCCAGCATCTCCATGATGAGAGAAACAGGGGCTGAGAACAGCAAGCACGATATGGGTGAGTGATTTTAGTTGGTGGAAGGATGAGGAAAGGGAGCCTTCCACCGCTGCTGTCTCAGGTATACTAACTACAAAGTGTGACATGTAAGTGAAATAACAGTGAAATGTAAAAAGCACAAAACTGAATAAAAACTTGAGTGAATAACTCAACACTCCAATAGTTCCTCCCCCTGAAAATCATTCTCTTAACCCACCCCAGCAACCGTCTAGCTCCTCAAACAATCGTCTGATTGAGCTAGAAGAATCAATAGGTTTACCATCAAAACCAACAAAGCCTGGGTTTGAATATATCCCAGCTGATCAGCCTCCTTCCAAAAATATATCCTCCGACATTGACCCATCAAATATCGTAACATCTAAACGCCGTGCTCACTTGGCGAATTCCATACTCACGGCTCAGCCTTTCTACAAAGCGCTGTTTGCTATGGCGGCAGCTGTCTCATCAACTCCGGGAGTACCAACCACCTATCGTCAAGCCATGGACTCTCCTGAGGCACTGGACTGGACAGCTGCTATTCAAATTGAGCTCAAGGCCATGCGTCGGCTTGGGGTATGGGAAATCGTTCCAAAACCAACTGAGGCTAATCTTCTTGGCACCATTTGGGTGTTCAGGAAGAAACTTGACGCTCACGGTAATCTCATCAAGTTCAAAGCTTGCCTATGCGCCCAAGGCAGCGCTCAGCAAGAGGGTATTGACTACACAGAGACCTATGCTCCGGCAGGACATCCCTCAGCTCTTCGATTGGTGTTGTCTTATGGAGTCAATCATGATATGAACATTCACCAAATGGACGTGCGCAACACATTCTTAAATGGGAAGCTGGACAAATTTATCTATCTTCGTTGTCCGGCAGGTCTATCTATTCCTCCCGGACACTGCCTGAATCTCAACAAGTCTATCTATGGACTGAAGCAGGCCCCTCACGTTTGGTACAAGGCATTAATGGATTTTTTCTTATCAATTGACTTTGCTCCATCTTTGGCGGACGCTTGCATGTTTGTCTCCAATGTACCGGGTTGGGTCTGCTTAGTCCATGTTTACGTCAACGACATGGTGATCATCAGTCATGATGTCGATCGATTCAAATCTTTGGTTAATTCTCGCTTCTTGATGGATGACTTGGGTCCAGCTAGCTCTTTATTGGGTATGAAAATAACGCGCTACTCGGATCATCTGACGCTTTCTCAGGAGCGACATGTAGAAGCTCTCCTGGAGGAACACAACTTAGGGACATCTAGAGCGGTGGCAACACCCATGGTTCCTAATACGAGACTATTGGAAGCTTCCCAACAAGAACAAGAAGAATTTCTGAAATTAGGCATCAGTTATCGACGCGCAGTCGGTTCGCTCAACTATCTGTTGGTCTCAACGCGCCCGGACATCTCATTTGCGGTTTCCCAGCTTTCTCAAAACCTGGAAAAGCCGGGTATAGTTCATTGGAGGGCGGTTATTCATCTTCTTCGATATCTGTGCGGAACCAAACATCTTGCAATCAAGATTGGCAGAGGTGATGGAAAATTTCGGGTTTTTACTGACACCAATTGGGCAAATTGTCCAATCAACAGACGAGTGTATTCAGGTTATCTAGTTACATGCGGCGACTCAATAATCTCATGGAAATCTAAGAAGCAATCGTTGGTATCAACATCAACCACCGAAGCGGAATATTGAACCTTATATGATGGGGCTCAAGAAGCAATTTGGCTTGAGTCACTCATGAATTCAATTCAAGGCATTTCAATTTATCCAATTCATATTCAAACTGATAATCAAGCGGCACTCGCTCTTACCAAGAATCTGATTGCAAACTCACGCCTCAAGCACATTGATGTCAAGTATCACTTCACTCGTGATGCAGTTGAAAAAGGGTGGATCAATATCACTTACATCAACACTACCACCATGCCAGCAGACGGCTTGACAAAAGCATTGGCTAAACCAAAACACTCCAAATGTGTTCAACACCTCAAGATGAAAGATTTGTTTGCTGGAAGCTAGAAAAAAAGGGGGGGTATTAGCATATTTCATATCTTATCTAGTAGCATAGATCAGTTAGACTTACAGCTTGTGATACGCAGCAAAATCTGAAACCTAGTTGATTGTACTTAAATCTGTCCAAGTTCCCTGTTCCGTTTTTCTTCATTCAACTTTGTTTCAATCTCTAAATTCACGCTGCTCATTCTTCAACGTCAAACTGTATAGGTTTGTTTACTACTTTCTCCTTTCTCTCTTTCATTTCTTCTAAAGTTTCTCTTATCTTTTTATTTATACTCTTTCATTATCAGGTTTGTCGTCTAATACTCCTGTCGCCGCAGCTATTGCTTGCTTGCTCACGAGTACTTCAAACTCTTAAGGTTAGTATAAATAAAAACTTCATTCAACTTTGTTTCAATCTCTAAATTCACGCTGCTCATTCTTTGACGTCAAACTGTATAGGTTTGTCGTCTAATACTCCTGTTGCCGCCGCTATCGCTTGCTTGCTCACGAGTACTTCAAACTCTTAAGACTTTTTGTCTAATAGATCTCTCCCAAGCTCAGTCTCAACAAAGCGTTGGCGCAGAATCTATATCCGGTGGCCGTAAACCAGTCAAGCTTTTTTGGACGTCCGAGATGGAGCAATCAGCTCTAGAACTTTACGTCAAAGCTGTTCGCAAGGGTAAGCGGTCAGACAATGGCTTCAAGCCAGAGACTCATAGGGCCATAGCAGCCGCTTTGCAGGCGAAGTTCCCAACGATTGATCTGGATGAAACAAAAGTTAAATCCAAGTACAACCAGGTACATGTAACAGAGGTTTTTTTTTATATTTACACTACTAATTTAATCTTCATTTAATATAATTCAGGGCTTCAAAAAGGACTACAATACTTTTCTTGAGTTAAAAAACCAAAGTGGATTTGGCTGGAACGATGAGACCTGGGAAGTCACTGCCACCGAACAAGTTTGGAATAATTATCTTTTGGGGTTTTTTTTTTTTTGAACACTTTTCTGAATCGCGTATTGGTCTTGCAGTCCCACCCACAAGCAAAGAAATTCAAAGGGAAACCTTTCCCAGAATGGAGTTTGCTTGTCAATTTTTTTGAAAAAGTCGTTGCAACTGGTGATAATCAGCTCTCATCGCTCTCAATAACTCGTCCGGCCCACCTTGATCTAGGCAATAACCTTACAACCAGCCATTTGCAGTCTACTCAGAACAATACCCACATTTCTGGTGATACCTCTCAATCGGAAACATCATCTCCACGAGTACATCACGCAGCAGGCCAAACATCTACTGGCTCGCAAATTGCAAGTGCTTTGAAAGATTTAATCGAGCTAAGCAAGCCTACCTCAAAGGAAACCCAAGGATCAATGGCTATGAATTTTTTTCAAGAGAACGATGCTGATCAGTTTGACGACCTCCAAAAACTAGCCATTTTTAATGTGTTCTACTCTGAACGACGAGCAGCTCTCTACATGTCGATTCAACAAAAAGATTTGCGACTGTCTTGGCTCAAAAGATTCATCGTAGATTCCAAGATGTAATGATAAAATTCTTGAAAAATCTCTTTCCTCTCACTCCTCAGAGTTAGTTCAATAAATATGATAATAAATATCATTACATGTTATTATTTTTATTCAAAGTAAAACACAAAAAATGAAAAAAATGAAATATTATCGAGTTTTCTTTTTCCCCCTCCTAGGAATGCGAGTGTCTCTAGGACAGTGTGATACTGCCCTGCCTTTTGAAGAGTTTTATGTTACATAATCTATCCACATTTCCTTGGCAATCTCATCTCGCCAGGCTAAATGCTCCTCATGATCTTCAACCTGTGAAGTGTGGTCTTCTGGGACTTCTTGTGTGCTCGTTAATCCGACTGACTGCTCTGATCCGACTGACTGCTCTGGAAAGTCATCCGCATGATATGGCCCTTGGTGCATAATGAAGTTGTGAATTACAGCTAAGCAAATGACCAGGTGGCTTTTTGTTAGAAGAGTATATTCAAGCGGTTTAGTGAGTATTGGAAAGCGTCGTTTGAAAATCCCAAAGATCCGGTCCACTGCGTTTCACAACATTGCATGACGCAGATTGAAAAGCTCTTCCTTATTTTCTGGCCTAAGACTACCTATTAGTTTCCACCTACGCGGTAAAGAGAAGAAGAAACCAATCTGACCTGTTTGCAGCCAAAAGCTGCTCGCGTAGGTGGTACCGAACCCCTCGATAAGGCACCAGTATGCCTCTTGCTAGGCCATACCCTGCATCAGCCAAGTAGAACACGTCCATGGGGATATTGAAATCATCTGTCCTTGCAGAAGCTAAGACTCGGGCATCATGCGCTGACCCCTCCCAACCAACTCGAAGATATGTGAAGCAGAGGTTGAAGTCGCAGACACCTAGGACATTCTGTGATAGGAATCCTTTGCAATTTCGGTAAGCGACTGGGTTTTTTGAGGCAGGTACGTGAGCTGGTATATGGACACCATCTAGTGCACCAATGCAGTTTTTGAAGAACAGCATGAATTTCCAATTGCTTTCAATTGTTGGATGTATCCAACCGCGCGGAGGTTCCTTGATGTATTCTGTACTCAACACTAGCAAGCATTTCAAAATGTAATGAAATACTCTGCTAAATAAAATTAGAAATTTCTCATCATTATATTTTTCATTAAAAAACGAGGCTTACCTTGAAATAGTTTCACCACTATGCTGAAAATGGTCTTGTGTAGCTCGGTTGCTAGCACTATGTCCAGCTATAAACATGAAAATGGCAAGCTGCTCCTCTAACGGCAACACTTTTGAGGCAGGTTCAACACTTGTGTTGGAAATCTCTCGGCAGAGCTTCAAGAAGACGTCCTTTTGCATTCGCATCATATCCAGAAAGCGTTGTTTGTTTCCTTCAAGTAGTTCCGCCACGTATGCACGGCCAGTCAAGACAGAAGTGTTGTATGGGTTCTTGATTGCATGAAGGAGATGGTACAGCGTGATAATTGTTGCGGCCGTCAAGATCAGTTGGGACGTGGGCTCAAGGACGGGTGGATTTGGCGAGTTGTTGGAAGATGAGGTGTTAGAATTTGTTGATTTTGAGGATTCAGTTTCGGAATCGGAATGTGGATCAAGGTGGTGGTCTTCATTTTCAAGTGGATGTGTTCGAATTGGTGGCATTATTATGATGATGAGCCAAACGGTTGGTTGGAGTTATGTGCAGTGTGTATCACTCGAGACTGGGTAGCCAAACACTCAAGTGATGTTGAGCATTGGTGAATTTACAAGTGATGTGTATCACCGTACGTAAACGTGCGACATCACATCACATCACTGCTCCCAAACGGGGCCTAATATCTTGAATAACCTGGCTTAAATCCAACAAACCGGGAGTAGTTCAGTTCCACTAGTTAATGCGTATTTTGCTGTAGTTTCCTTTTAACAGATTTTTTTGATACTATGTACATCAAGTTCTTATTTAAGAACTTGAGACGCGAAGTGAGCAAGCATATCTGAAGAGAATAAATTCAAAATAGAGAGACTGAGAAAGAGAGACAGCACGGGATTAGAAGGATTACAATCACGAATCAAAATTGTATTCAAATGAAGGAGGTAAATCGGCAATAGGGTCATCTAACAAAGCTCGATCAGGATCAGCAGAGCTTTCGGTAGCTATGTTGTTATTCGAACCAGCTGGATCAGCGGCAGATGGATTAGGATTAACAGCAGCGTTTTCCAACGAGCTCATTTCTAAGAATTCCGCCGGATCGTTAGGTTTACGATCCCTCATTACCAAGATCCCACCTCCAGCGCCAGTCGCAATCGAGTCGGCCTGGCTCAAGATCACATGTGCCACGCTGGTCGAGCTACCGGACAAACCTGATTTGTGTTGAGTCTTCTGGGCCACCGAAGATGCCAGCAAAGGCCTCACTGGGACGTATCGTGAATCATCGGGAAAGGTGATGTAAGGTAGCTGAGTGGCAGTAACTCTAGAGAGATTTGAGAGCTTGTCAATTGATCCATCGTCCTTTCTCCGTTTTGACGATTTAGTCGCGCCGTTCTCTGTCTTCGATACCTCGATTGCCATCTTCATGGAATCAGCTCCAGGTCCATCGTCAATCTTCATTCCATCACTTGCATGATGTGCCGTTGGACTTTCAGGGGCCGGTGTCTAGATCCAAGACGGTTGTGGTTCACCAGGGATTAGTTGAGTTACAAGAGGCTGAGAGTGGTTGATTGAAGTCCCACGTACCACTTCCATATCCTCTGTATTTAATCTCTCTTTCTTGGTTTTCTCGCGTGCTTTTACTTTAGCAGTAGTTGATAAAACGGCGGTCGCAACTTTCTCCACTTTTTCTGCTGTGGGAGGAGCAGTTGCAGGCTGATAGGCAAAAAGTGATGGTCGAGCGTTAGAGTGGAATTCAAATTTGGGCATCTACGACGGTCAAAACACTTTATCAGTCCAAGATTCATTTTGGCGTTAGATTCACTGCAAATGTCACTAACCTGTAGATTTTGATCGACTCCAATTATCGCGGTTGGCGTGAATGCCAATGCCAAGGAATGTGCCATGGGGAACCAGTACCAGAATTGATTGAACAGGGCCATTCCTACGATCGCCGTCATGTTATTGCTTCCATTTTTACTCCTCATCGATACAGTCACATTACGACCGCCAGCATCAATGATACCTTGAGCCAATGTTGCGCCAAACTTAGCCATTGCATCCTCGTGTTTATCTGATATAATCTTCTCAAAGATTTTTCGTACCACCGAAGCCTTGGGATTGAGTACCTCGTTTTGTTGGATAAGAATCATTGCAAGAGCAATGCACGCTCCTTGTTTCACGTAATCGACGGTGTCCTTAGTCATTGGCTCCAGCAAAGTGATAGCTTCCTCCATTCCAGTACCAGCACATGCTATCCCAAGTGCAAGAGCGGCGCCATAACGTACGTTGGGATTGTAACTTTCACTCAAAAGTTGGACTACCCGAGGAACTTGGCTAGGGTTTCGGAAGAGTAGGAATCCAAGTGAAGTGACCGCGGCTCTTCTGACGTCATCGTTGACGTCTGATACCGCGACATGGAGCAGACGCCTGATTGCCTTGTTGTTTCCTGTGCCGGCGTACGCCATCGCAATTGTGTAAATTCCGCCGTATCGGAGGATGGGATCCTAGCGAGCAGGTGTGACAAGGTGAGATATATCGACGGGAAAATATATCTGGAGGAAACGTACCTTATCAGCAGTTAAAATTTCGATTATCCCATCTGCAGCTTGCTCTTTCCCATAGAACAGCAGACTGATTCCAACTGCCAAGCCACGGATAATCTTTTCGTGTTGAGTTTCGTGAGCATACTGCAGCATCTCGTCCAATGCTTTCGATGAGCCACTCCCGAGCATTAAAAGACCCATCGCATACCCAGCGGCTTCACCAGCGATTGCAGAATCATGATATAAAACGTCTCGAAGGTCATCGTAGATCTCTGTGCGCAATAGGTTACAAGTGTATCGGTTATTTTAAGGATGGGTTAGAATGGTAGTTTGATGATTATTTGAGATAAATTGATAAGTGACTGGCTCACCTTCATTACCGGATGACATACCAGCTACACCAAGTCCAAGTGCGGCGCCATGTTCAATAATATCACTAGTGGTGTTTTTCATCACGTTACTGATGTAATTCAACACAGTGCCTCCACCATGGTTAGCATTGATGAGACCAAGAGCAAACAGGCTACCACCCTCACTGTAGAAGCTCGAGCCTGGTCCACCTTGTTGTGAAGGTAGGTAAGGTTGTAAGATTTCCATGCCTTGAGTGAGATTGCCGCGATGAATGACACCAAGACTTGCGGTAGCAGAAAACTTGCTCCAGTTGCTTGCTTTGCTTAACCAATCCAAGTTGTCGCGAAGAAATTTATCTGAGGTTGTTCCAGCATTTGCAAATGCATTTGCAAAGCTAACAGCGTTGTGGTAAAGTGAGCTACGGGCATCAAGTGCGTCTTTAGTCTGTTTTAGGATCAGGAGGTCGGCGTGATTGTTTCGGTAAAGAAATTCGAGATAAAGCTTGATAGTTTCTTCGCCACTCAAAATCCGGCGGGCTTGCTCAATGTGGGAGTTGAAATTAGGCTGGATCATGGCAAAGAATGATGGGTGTTAAAGAGTGACAGGAATGATAATCTAGCATATCAAACTTGCTTACCTCGTTGGATGCTTGACCAGCCTCTACCGCCATATCTCCTTCTGTCGTGGCGCTCGAACTTTGCTGAGGTCCTCCGACTAGCTTGGTCCTGATGACCTCTAGAAACTCTTGAGTGGCCGTTTCTGCCAGATCGAAACAGATCTGTAGTGCAATTAAGAGCTTCTCGGATTGTTTTTCATCGGAAAGAAGCTGGTTGAGGAGCTCGCTGGCTGGTTGAGGGTCGTCAAGATAAACGTAGCACTGAATGATACTGAAGTAATCAGGTCCACCCTCTTGAGAGCCGAGGAGACGGGCCAAAAGTCGCAGGAGATCGTTACGGAACGAGATGCGAGTGACCGAGGTGAGGCTAGCTTCTAAGAGATACCCCAAAAGATCATTTTCTTTTGAATTATGACGGGAGGCGATAGATTCGATGATGTCCAATCGACGACTTTCGAGTGCGATTCCGAGCGCCTGGCGATACTCTCCCGCGTTGACACATCGAGTAAACATCCTCTCGACTATACTCGACATCCGTTTGTCGACTTGGATCGGGGGTAGTGGGTCGGATGAGGGGTTGCCACTCTCGTGGGCAGTAAAAAGGGCCACATAGGCATCAATGCATTCGGCTGTAATTCCACGGGCAACATTAGCGCCAGGTGAACTGGTTTAAAATGAGAAATTTTCAGGCTTACAAACAACAGTCTCCACAAATTCTCCGTCGGTACCAAGAGTGCCAACTCTTTCGACATCAAACCTATTACCGGCTCCGAGTGCAAACTGTAAAGATTCGTTGATGTCTCCTAGATGATAATAGACTTTGGAGGCAACCAAAGCAGCCAGAGATCTTGTGGTGGCCGGTAAGGATTCATCTTCATACATGACCTCGCTTGAATTTGGTATTTTTTTCAATTGGTGATAAGAGGGGTAGAATTTCAAAAGTTAAAAAAAATGGCAAGTGAGAGCTGTATAGGATAAACAGCCTTACATCTTTGAGATCCCATCAGCCACTTCTGCCCAGAATTCGTAGACCAACTTGTCGAGCTGTTCGAGCGCATAAGTTTTCAGCGCAATTTCTTCTTCATCCAGCAAGGTCAAGATGCCTGAGACAAACAAAGAAGCCGACAATCAGTTTTAGAGCCCCAGTTGCTCAGTAGGTGCACTTACCTGAGGCAGAAGTAACAGCAGCCATGATGAGATGGAAGTTTTTAGTAGTCGGAGTCAACGATATTGAAATAGTTGGCAGGTTGTATTTATGTATATGGTGGGTGGTCCTTGCTGGAAGGTGATGATGCCGATTGGGCTGAGGACATCAGCTGACGTCAGCTGCTACCGCCCGCTCCAAATCGATCGGATGACTGACGTGTGTGCGCGGCCCCACGCACCCGCAAGGTGCTCCAGCGCGAGCTGGTCTGCTTCTTGTCTGCGTTGATGGATCCCGAACCATCCAACAGCCAACAAACACTTTTGAACTTTCTCCTACACACCGCTCACGATGAGCGCAACAGCTTTCCGCTTCAGCAGCCTCCTCAGACCAGCTTTAAATCGGATCTCACTTCTCAGATCATCATTCCCCGTCCTGTCTCAGCAATCCTATCACCATCCTTTGTTCGCGGAAAACCACTTTCTAACGAATGCGACCATCAACATTATTAGAGGGATGAAAGTTCGATCAAGCGTTAAGAAGATCTGTGATGGCTGCTCGGTCGTAAAAAGGAAAGGAAGAGTATATGTGATCTGCTCAAAAAATCCCAGGCATAAACAGGTTGAGTGTATTCGTCTGAGACTCATCAGATTCAAATACTCGTGTCTTCTCATAATTTTTTTTGACGACTTTTGTGTCTTATTCTGACTCTCTTTTGGGAGATCAGCGTCAAGGATAAAAAATGTTTTCTACATAGTCAATTCGAACCACTTTCTATATGGTGCCAATCACGCAAGGTGGACAAGTCCGACTACAATGGTCTCAGAATCAAAATAATGTGCTTCCCGAGAATCTTGGAACAATTTTCATTTTTTGTTGTGTTTTAGTTATGCATTTAGGCCCAAAAACGACGCCCATTGTGTCATGCAGAGGTGGGCTCACTGCAGGCAATGGAGGTCTGATGAAATAGGGGGGAACTCGAGAAATAGATGAGGTAAAATAGTCTAGAACTGGGAAGATAGAGAGGAAATCCATACAACAGTGTGACCTTTAAATAAGTGTCCCGGTAAAATAAAATAGAATCAAACATTAAAGAAGAATACATGGTGTTTCCAAGAAACCTTGGATAAATCCCAAAATTTCCAAATCTTGCGCACCAAAAAATTTGAATATTGGGAATGTCAAACATGAGGCACATACCCAGTACAGGCCCACCGGATTAGTGCCATGTGGCTAGCACATGCAGACAGCCGGTCCATCACCCACCAAACTGGGCCACAGGATTGGAAAGACCATCTTTCCTCCTCAGTATTTGGTCCGGCAGGCCTTTCCTCATTTTGTTAGTGCACTTGAAAATCCCCTCTTAAAAAAGTGTAACTCATCCTTGAACACATTGTGGTAATCCTGTTCCTTCTCACATCATATCTTCTACATCATATAAACCATCCATATATTCATCATTATTATTTCAGATTCAGATTCTACACCATATTTTACCCCTAGTCACTCACTCAAACCACCCTTGATTTCCTTTTGGATCAGAAGTTATTAACATTCATAGTTTTCATAGGTACATTCTTTTCTTTTCTTTTTCTTTTGGCTTACATCATCCAAGTCATTATTATTTCAGTAAATAAAACATCTTACATAATCTACATCAAATGCTCATCATTGCTACATACATTCACTTCACTATTACACTTGTAGTCTTTTGCTCATCACTATTACTATTAAGGACATTGCTCATCATCATATCTTGTAATACTGTGCTCATCATTTGTTCCCCTCTTGAAGGGCCCTTTACACATATATACTCCACTCTGTTGTAGTATTACCAGCATGCAATTTCTACCCCATACAACCTGTATGACCTTTTACCCCAAATATTAGATTCAATTTCATCAAAGACACTTCTTACCTAGACATTTTAGATATCCTTGCCATTTAAACCCTTTTACACAACCATTTTCCCTCACAACTTCTCCTCAACTCCCCATACCTCAGAGGTAATAGTAGTCAGCTTATAAGTACTAGTCAGTCTAAGATTAAAATAGAAAAGCCACACCTTTTATTTTATTCTTAGTGTTACACTCTTCCCCATCAGCATTAGTCAGGAAGGCAGCTCTTATATCAGCACCTTTGTCTTAACTTACATTAGTACTAGTGTAGTTATACATATCCCTTCCAAGCTCTATTCTGGCCTTAGAGTAGTTCCACAAGTGGTGTCCCAACAGTGGCCTTTTCCATCCCTCAGAAATCTTCAGCCCTAGTAACAACTTTACCTTTAGCTACACACTACTTCTTACACCTCTTCTCTTCACTCACCCTCTTCCTTAAAACCCTTCTTCCCCTTCCCCTTCACTTCTCTTACTCCTCTCTTCATCCCTACAAAAGTTTTCAAATCACAATCAATCATCAGTCCCCCTTCTTATCTTTCAGCACCCTCATTTAAATCCCACCTACATACCTTTTAAATTCACTTCCCCTTTAAAGATGTCTCATTCTGGAAATTACATCAACTTCTCTGCTCCCAGTCTCTACCCAGCTCCTAGTCAACCTACCAACCCAGTCAATCCCCTTCCTCAAGGCATGGCTCCTGCTTCTGGTCACAACCCTGGTCCCTACAGAAACAATCCCCAACCATCAGAAGATTCAGAAGACTTAGGCATCCCACTTCAGTCCCCCAGAACCCAGCTACCCATGAGAAACCTACACAGGCCACCACCCCAGGATTCAGCAAGATTCAACTCACATTTTTTTGAAAGGGAAGCTTCCATGCCAGTGTACCAGGACCCAACCTCCAGGGGAATCAAGATCAAACCAATGGACAAAGAGCTCTTCTTTGATGGTGGTAATATGCCAGTGGAAAAGTTCATCAGGAGATTTGAGGCTGCAGGAAGGCATGATGGTGCTAACTCAAAAGAACTGGCTGATCAAATTACTTCATTTATTAAGGGTATGGATCTAAAAGATGAAGTAGAGGAGATGTCAGGACATGAAGAACTGGATTGGGAAAAGTTAAAGAAACAGTTGCTTAACAGGTTTGGATCCTCTCAGCCTTTGGTCAGATACACCAGGCGGGACCTAAGGAATCTAGTCAGCACTACTGCCCATGATGGAGGAATCAATACCCTGGAGGACTTCAAAACATTCAGAACCAAATTTGAAACCATTTCCCACTATCTAGTAAGGATGAATTACAGTACTGACCTGGAAGAATTCAGAGATTTGTTGCTAGAAGCCCTCAGCCAGGAACTGGAACTTGCTGTGACAGATGAACTTCTCAGGGACAACCAGATGCTTTCAACCAAGGATGGAGGTGATATTTTACCAAACACTGAAATTCTTCTCACCTACATACACAAGAAGGTCAAATCAGCAGCTGTCATCAACAGGAGGAGACTTTACAGGACAGAAACCCCAAAGACAAAGGACTCACCTGTCACCACCACCAAGCCTTTCATCCCTACTAGACCTTTCAGACCTACTGGATCAGCCCCATTGGAACAGACCATGGATACCCTTACCAAACAACTTGCAGCATTCACAACTGGCAAATCTCTTCCTCCCCACATGGACATCACTACCCTAGCATACAGGCCCCTCAAGTGTTTCTACTGCTTCCAGGATACCCATGGGACCAACAGATGTATCAAATTATCCCAGGACATCAGCTCAGGACAGGTAATCAAGGATGGAAGGGACTACAAACTTCCAAATCAAACCTTAATTCCATGGGACACCAGGAGGCCAATCTTAAGTGTGGTGGAGCAGTTTGCCAAGGAATCAGTCAAACTTTCAACTTCTTTTGGACAACTGGAGGAATATGACAACCCTCAACTTACTGTGTATGATTCAGACATGGGAAAAAGGACCAGATCTTCAGAGGCCCAGGAGGAACCAGCTCTGCCAGAAAAGAGGACCAGGAAGGAGAAGACCACTCTCATGGATATGGACTCCCAGGATTTGCTCAACATGACCAGGACTCCCTTTTCTTCAACATCCCCTGCCCCTGCTTCAAAAGTCAGATTTCAACAACCATCAGAACAGCCAGATCCCAGTAACCCTTCCAAAGAAAAACCTGCCAGAAAGACTTACCTGGAAAAGACCCTAGCCAAAGAATACCCTGGAGTAGATGATGAGGTTGCCAACAGAATCCTAGGCCAACAAACCATCCAACTCACTATTGGAGAAACTTTTGCTCTTTCCCCATCACTATCAGAAGCAGTAAAAAGAAAGATCACTAACAGGAGAGTCCCAGTGGAAGAAATTAAATCAGCAAGCTTTGGAGACTTGGACCAGGAAAAAGAAGAACCCCAGGAACCTGCCACTCACTATTCTTGCCCCCTTGGATATATAAGCCTCAGCATCAATGGACAACAGCATCAAGCCCTTCTGGATACTGGATCAATGATCAACATTATACCTGAATCCCTGGCCCACAAACTTGGACTTCAGATCACAGCCAAACCAATGAAACTCAAGGGAATTGGAGGCCACCTTACAGAAATGCCTGGAATTGCTGAAGATGTTACAGTCACCATTGGGAAAGTATCCAGGACTGTCCATTTCTGGGTAGCTAGAGGATCTGTTCAGCTCATCATTGGAAAACCCTTCTTGATGGATGTGTCAGCAACCATCAACTACCATGGAGACAGAGGGGAATCACTGGAAATCAAAAACACTTCTGGACAAACTTACCTGGTTCCAATCATCCTTCCCAGCCACCAGAAATGGGAAACTTCTCTCCCAGCAAACTCAGCAACTTTTGGATTTCTTTAGTCCAAGGCCAGGTTTCCAACTACACTCCTTTACAGATGGAATCCTGGAAAATAACCCAAAAGAACCAACCCTAAGTCATTCATTCAGCAAAAATATAAATCCAGAATAAATAAATAAATAAAATAAAAAAAAACTTACAAATAAAAATAAATAAATAAAAAAAAAAATAAAACATAGAAAAAAAAAATAAAAAAAAACTCACTAAAATAAAACATTCATATTTTTTTTATATATAAGCAATAGCTTTTTTTTCTCATTTTTCTTGGCTCATCAGTTTTGTACAGCTTGGTCTTGGCAACGGCTTGGTTTTGGCAAACGGCTTGGTTTTGGCGAACGGCCTGTTCAGACGCCGCAAGGCAACTACAGTATCCAGAGGGCCCAGCTACGCGTTTGCGTTACGGAAAACGGCCTGTTTGATACAATCAGAAAACGTTCAGGCTCATACTCGGGTTTGTGAACGGAAACAAAGGGATGGATACCTTTGATCAATTGGTGTAGACGGTATCGGCTGGAACAATTGAAGGGTTGGAAGCAGCCAGTACAACACCAACGAGGGAAAACGTGTCAAGGACTTATAAGCAGTATTAGTCGGCCGACTCAATGGCCAGACGTGGCCGATGTTGAACAAGTTGAGGACGGCATGGGAAAAGATCAGACAAGGAACATTTTTAACCTTTTGATAACTTGTGCGATAATTATTACTACAATGTTTAAAGGTCATGGGCAGTAAGAGGTATCTCATCAAAGCCCTTATAAAACTATCAAAATCTTTTCGACGCCGGTGGACAACCCGGATATACGTTCTCAGGTCATTTTCCCTTGGCCTACAACACCTACAACTGCTTGGCGATGCCGGTGCACGACCCGGGTTTTCTTTTCCTTCTTTTTTTTTTCCTTTATCTTTCATTTTGCTTTTGATCTTTTTTTTTATGTTCTCCCCATAACCGTTCTTCTTTCCATCGAAGAAGAACGGTTTGCTTTCATCTCCGAGGTCATCCTTCGACCCGGGGGACCGTTCCTGCGCCTTGGAAACGCCGGCGACTCCGCGGACATTGTAGCACCCGGGACTCCGCGTCTACTCTCCGCGCGGATTCACCACTTCCCTCCGGCGACTCTCCTCACTCCGCTGAGAGGTCAATACACTAAAAAAAAAAAAAAAAAAAAAAAAAAAAAAAAAAAAAAATTAATCATGAAGGAAGAACAAAACAAAAAGAAATAATTTTCCTTTCATCCACTTGGGGAGGTTCCTGATTTTTTTTGGGGATATCAATTTAATTTTACTCCTTCATCATCAACCATCAATCCAAATTTTTTCTTCCTCCATACATCATATAAATTTAATTTCCCCTTCATCCATCTTTGAGTATCCTGATTTTTTTTTCCTTCATCCATCTCATTATCCACTTTTTTACCATCATCCATCTTTAATCCATATACTAGATATTCTTTCATCATCATCTTCATCCACCTTTCATTCATATACTAGAAATTCTTTCATTATCACCATCATCCATCTTCCTTGTATATACTAGATTTTCTTTCATCATCACCATCATCCATCTTTCCTGCATATACTAGATATTCTTTCATCATCATCCATCAATCCATCTTTCCTGTATATTAGAAATTCTTTCATCATCACCATCATCCATCTTTCCTGCATATACTAGATATTCTTTCATTATCACCATCATCCATCTTTAATCCATATACTAGATATTCTTTCATCATCATCTTCATCCACCTTTCATCCATATACTAGAAATTCCTTCACCACCATCCTTCCATCAACATCCATCCTCATTCATCATCATCATCCATTCATCTGGACCAAGGGGTCCATCACCAATAAATCATCACCCTCATTTTTTTTTTTTTTTTTTTTTTTTTTTTCCCCTGAAATTTCTCCATCCATCATTTTCTCTATTCTTCATCCACCCATCACCATCTTTCCATCATCATCCATCATCATTCTTCCATCCTCATCCCTCTATCATCCTCATTTCTCATCCATCTTTCCTCCATACTAGAAATTTCCCATTATCATCATTCATCCTCACCAATTCATCCATCTCTCCATCATAACTAGTAAATTCATCATCATCCTCATCCATCCTCACCATGCATCTTCAACCATTCACTCATCATCCATCATTAACCACCTTCCTCCATCTATTTTCTTTCAAATCCCAATCTTATCAACTCATTTCTTCCACACCACTCTTCCAAAATTCATGGGTTCTTCTCCATTGTCTGGGGACAGACAATAAGTTGGGGGAGGAACACCTCATCTGTCATACCCAGGAATTTTTAAATTTTTTTCTTCTCCTTTTCCCATTCTTTTCTTCATCCTTCTTCATCTATCCACCTCTCCACAACTTGGTATTTCACCCTTAAAGCATACAATTATTTTCCTCTGGACCAGTCACCTCACCTTTCTCTGGATCAGTCATTCTTCACCCTTTAAATCCATCAATTTCTCCTTTGGTTCAAATTCATTTTTCTTTGGATAAATTCATTTCTTCTTTGGATCAATTCATTCTTCTTTGGATCAATTCATTCTACATTGGACCAGTTCATTCTTCTTTGGATCAATTCATTCTTCTTTGGATCAGCCACTCTTCCTTGGATCAATTCTTTCTTCATTGGATCAATTCATTTCTTCTTTGGATCAATTCATTCTTCTTTGGATCAGTCACTCTTCTTTTGGATAAATTCAACTAGTAGTTTCTTTTAATCCTTCCAAAACCAAGCTTTCTTTTCCCTGGACCTGGAGCCATCTTTCTTCCATGAATCAGTCATCAACAATTCTTTCATTACCCAAACCAACTGTTCCCTTGTTTCTGGAATTCCCCATCCATCTTCCATAAAACCTGTTCATCTTCATCCAACCATTCTTTCCCTGAACCTGGATCAGTCAATCTTCTTTGGATCAGTCACCAATTTCCTTCAAATTAAATCACATGGCCATACTGGATTCCTGGACTTCTGGACAGCACTTGGATATTTTCTTCCTCTTATCTTATGACTTAAAACCATTTCATACATCCTGGACCATCATCAAATTCCACTGGAATTCTTAGAGATATCTTCACTTCCTTCTAGCTTAAAACTGAACCCACCATCCCATCTTCCTAGTAGAGTTGTTGCATACTCTCTAGACTTCTAGTTCAACTACTCTTTCATAGTAGTCTTCTGTTCAATTCACCTGTCATATGTCTATACTATCTTGGGTATAGCAAAGGTCTTCTCATTTAACCTCCATCATTTGCAGTAACCTGTTGTGTTACTGGTGATATGTTATACAAATCCATCAGTTTTAATTATTAGAAATAGTCAAATATCAATAAAAATAATAGTAGTCTTTCTAGATATTTCATAGTGTTAAAATCTTTTAAAATCATAAATATTAGTTAGAATTCATCAACTTTCTGGACTTAGGCCTTGGACCTCCCTTCTGGACATTGGATTTCTTCTGGACTTTGGATTTCTTTCTGTACCTTGGATTTCTTTCTGGATTCTGGACCTTGGACTCTTTTGGATCTGGATTTCCCCTTCTGGACTTGGACTTTTTGGACTTGGATTCTCCAGGACTTGGATTCTTTTGGACTTGGACTTCTTCCTTCTTTCTTTCTTTCCCTGATGTCTGGGGACAGACATTTACTTGGGGGAGGATGTGGTAATCCTGTTCCTTCTCACATCATATCTTCTACATCATATAAACCATCCATATATTCATCATTATTATTTCAGATTCAGATTCTACACCATATTTTACCCCTAGTCACTCACTCAAACCACCCTTGATTTCCTTTTGGATCAGAAGTTATTAACATTCATAGTTTTCATAGGTACATTCTTTTCTTTTCTTTTTCTTTTGGCTTACATCATCCAAGTCATTATTATTTCAGTAAATAAAACATCTTACATAATCTACATCAAATGCTCATCATTGCTACATACATTCACTTCACTATTACACTTGTAGTCTTTTGCTCATCACTATTACTATTAAGGACATTGCTCATCATCATATCTTGTAATACTGTGCTCATCATTTGTTCCCCTCTTGAAGGGCCCTTTACACATATATACTCCACTCTGTTGTAGTATTACCAGCATGCAATTTCTACCCCATACAACCTGTATGACCTTTTACCCCAAATATTAGATTCAATTTCATCAAAGACACTTCTTACCTAGACATTTTAGATATCCTTGCCATTTAAACCCTTTTACACAACCATTTTCCCTCACAACTTCTCCTCAACTCCCCATACCTCAGAGGTAATAGTAGTCAGCTTATAAGTACTAGTCAGTCTAAGATTAAAATAGAAAAGCCACACCTTTTATTTTATTCTTAGTGTTACACTCTTCCCCATCAGCATTAGTCAGGAAGGCAGCTCTTATATCAGCACCTTTGTCTTAACTTACATTAGTACTAGTGTAGTTATACATATCCCTTCCAAGCTCTATTCTGGCCTTAGAGTAGTTCCACAACATCCAAGATGTCATGTTTCTATGATAAACCATTGGCTCCCAGTAATCCCACTGCTGGAACTGCTAACTTGAGCCTACCATCCACTGTGTTTTTGAGCGCAACCAATCCAGCGTCCACTGAAGATAGCCAAGAAGAAACTCCAATCAGTGAGAGTTCACCTTTGAATGATGTTTGTTGCTCTCCCCCAACAAAATGTATTTTTTGCTTAACTGAATTTTATTGTGTTGATTGCACTCTTGGGTGAACCAATGAAAAAACTCATCAGCTTCAAGCCATTTGTTGCTACTTGAGCTTCCCCTATCATGTTGCATGCTACACACCTTTATTTTACATTTTACTCAGATGTAAACTTTAGTGTAGTATACCTGGGCCAGTAGAAGCTCAATAGAAGGCCTTTTCCTCATCCTTCCACTATCAAACATCTCTCACTGCTGGTACTGTCCCAGGTAAGTCTCTATTTTTTGCTTCTTTGCTTTTCTCACTATATTTCTTCTTCTTCTTTATTTTCAGTCTCAACTAATTACTGATGCAATTTTATTACACCTTGTTGAATTTTTGGTGAAGAGGAATGAGAGAAGGATTGAAGTGAACAGACTCCAGGGAGCTCAAGATGGGGACTTTGTTCATTTATCAGGAGAACTGATGTGGAATTTCTCAGACTAATCAGTGGTATAAATATTCTAATTACAAAAAGCACAAACTGTGGTTGGAGAAAAGCAATATTGAATAAAGGGAATTGAACAAAATTTTGAGAGACATAAAAAATAAGTTCTTGTAAATAATTGACTATACAGGAATCTCAGTCTCTTATAGTCATGCAAGACAAATTAGTCAAGATCAAATATTTTATATGTCACTACTTGTTGGAATTTCATGGCTCATTTCTCTCCTTTCTCTTTTTCCCCATCTGTCACTCATTCATTTCCTTCCAGATGAATATACATGTCACCTTCTGTCCCACATTCTGATCCCAAAGATGTAGTACATAAAAACTCTTAAAATACATAGCAATATAATCATCAGTTCTTCAGCGCACTTTTCCCTGAGACCTTTTGAGTCTCTTGTAGTGAGGAGCTTTTTTCCTCCTCACAAGTGTTGAGTTGCCTGTTAGTCTGCTACCATGATGTATCACCAGCTGAACCATGAGCACTACCAACCAACACCCTGGCAGTCACAAGCGTCTGTAGCCTAGTTGGTAAAGGCAGCACTCTAGCATGTGTCTCAGCTTAGCTGAGGTCGTGAGTTCGAATCTCACCAGACACATCTCCATTTTACAGTCTCTACAGGTTATGAGCCCAGATTCTACCTAAGCGCTACTCGCTTACATAAGAGACTGAATGAAGATGTGAATGCTTCATGTAAGACCAAAAACCCCTCTAAGCCTACATCAAGGTCCCGGGTTCAATTCCCACAGCGGCCACACCTACATGGGTCCAAATCCCCATCCTTCCTTGGGTCACATCCCCACACTTACTGGGTCACATCCCCACACTTAATGGGTCTAATCCCCATACCTCTTGGGTTCAATTCCCACTCTCCACATCATGTAGCAAGGGGGGGTGTTGAGTTGCCTGTTAGTCTGCTACCATGATGTATCACCAGCTGAACCATGAGCACTACCAACCAACACCCTGGCAGTCACAAGCGTCTGTAGCCTAGTTGGTAAAGGCAGCACTCTAGCATGTGTCTCAGCTTAGCTGAGGTCGTGAGTTCGAATCTCACCAGACACAGAGTTGCCTGTTAGTCTGCTACCATGATGTATCACCAGCTGAACCACGAGCACTACCAACCAACACCCTGGCAGTCACAAGCGTCTGTAGCCTAGTTGCACAGCGCGCAAGCAGCTGACGAAACTCAAATTTCGTTGCGCTGACGAAATGCATATGCAATTTGAAATCCACCCCACGGCTCAGTTGTCAGCTGCCTTGAATTTCGTCAACTCCGCGGTCTCCTTGAGATTTCGTCAGCTGACTCACTTGGTTCATCTCATCTGATCTACTCACCAATGAACATAACAATAACCTTTGTTATCAAAACAGGCATGCATATGAATTTAAATATGCAAACATTCAAACTGTACACCAGAATCTCCAAGAAAACGTAAGTATGTACTGTACATAAACAAAAACAAAAACAATAGTTTGATGATCAGCCAAAGTGAGATGTTTGATGGATACATAAATCCTCACCCCTCTTACTCCCGGTAAGTCTAGGACCACACACCTCGACCACCTTCTACTCAATATTAGTGGACCTTTTCCCTACCTATAGTTAGATTAGCATGGCTTCTGCTGCCGACATCCAAGCTATAGTGTCAGCCGCTTTGGCTCAACAATCACAGCAGATTCAAGAACAACTCGCATCTAGGGATGAAGTCATCAGTAAATTGATGTCAAAGGTTGGCCTTGATGATGATACACCCCAGACTAAATCGGTGTCACCAAATCAACGGAAGTCTCAAACTGGCAGGCCATCTCACATCAAGAAAGGCAAGGCCTCCACTGCTCAAGGCCTTGGAGAGTCAGTATTAACACCAATTAGGCCAAACCGACCCTCAAATTCCAGGTCCGCCTCTGGCCAAAAGAAGACCCCGACTCGGCAACAAAAGACCCCTACTAGCCAACAGAAGCGCACCGGGACTCCAAAAACGGCATCTCCTACAGCCAATCCGCTCCAGATGGTTACTGCAAACATGCCAGAGGCTTTCTCCTCAACCAGGGTGAGTCCCCTTCCCTTTTTACTATCCAAAAAGCTGTTTAAGCTTATGCACGCTTGGTTTTTATTTTTTAGGATGCTTTATATGTCCACATCAAGATAATCTGGAATATGATTGAGCAAAAGGCAATCCCAGGACCGCCTCATCCCAGCACCCTAGCAGAATTCAACTCACGGTTTTCGGATCCAGATCAAATTGCGACATCAGTTGAGAATGTAGGAGGAACTCCTCTGATTCCAGTCAAAGACATCGTTACCCTTAAATCTCTGCGGCTCGGACGAAGGAAAATTGGGAAAGGTGTGGTCAACTTGGACGATTTCTTTGTGGATTACACCCAGGCCACGCTTGCTCATCTTGGGCTACGTGTCTGGGGGCCCGACCTTGACGACTCGCCACACTCTCTATATAACGAGGCATGTAGACAGGCTGCCCTTAAATCTTTTCGTCAAGCTGCTGCAGGCGGGGCATATGCCTACATGAATGTCAGCAAAAAATATGCAAAAGACCTTGAGCTTCTCATACCCGCCTACAATCACTATGTGCACTTCTTGGTAAAAAATCGCTACAAAAGGGAGAAGAAGCAAGCTGGCAAGTTTCGTGAAGATGAGGATCGCAAGGTTATTAGCCGAGCCAGGGAGCGAGTAAGTAGATTTTACTGATTGCAAAAAGTCTTCAGCCTGCTAATTGTATCTTAAAGCTTCGAGACTCTCGCTTGCAGTTTGCTCTTGACCAGAAGCTTCAAAAACGATATAAGAAGATCATATCTGACGTTAATGCTCACAGCGATGACGAATACAATGCTGCTAAAGGTGTCTATGTAATCAAAACTCTCAAGTTCCGATCGAAAAATGCCAACAAGTTCTTCCGCCGCCTGGACGCAGCAATTTTACAATCTGATGAACTTAATCAAAAGCGCGTGCAGAGACGCAAGCGAGTACTTCCCTCAACTCCACAGCCGTCCATCTTTCCCAAACCACCCATGGGGCTTGCGCTGGATTTTTACAATGCCGAATGGTTCAACAATCTCTTGGCGCAGCAGAGAATTACGGTTGCCGATAGCCGCAATGTAGCTTTGTTACCCGATGCCTCCCAATCACTTCTGGGAAAGAAAGTACCATCTGAAAATTTAACCGATAAACAGTTCACTGACAAATTCTTTGATCAACTGGCGGCACCTTACGACCTCACTCATGAAATAGAAAACGAGGAGGAGGAGGATGATTCGGAAACTGAGGACGATGACAGCTTTGCTGGCGAGGAAATTGACTTAGATCATACATCTGGTGATGATGATACAGATGAAGACAAATATTTGGATGATAGCGAGGAAGCCATGGAAGGTATTGACAGTGCAGGCCCAAGCGGAAAACAAATTGCTGAAGGGGGAGAAGATGAAGAGGATGAAGAGGATGCACGTGAGCGAAGATACAATGCCATGGTGCTTGATGAGGATTCAGTCTGGTAGAAATTTTCATGTTTTCTCTTTCTTTTTTATACTGTCCTAGTTTAATTAATATTCAAAAAGTCCAAAAAAATTAACATAAAAAATTAAAAAAAGAAAAAAAAATGTGTTCACTTCTCTTTGTGTTTGTTTTCTATATATTCTCAGTGTTCGATTTTGGGTGTTAGAGATTTTTTCTTTGTTTTTTTTTTGGGGGGGGAGGATAACGTGCACAGCTTGTGATGTTGTTTTTCTCCCTGATTTTTTTTTGGAAAAGAAACATCCCTGACACCCAAATGAATTCCGGCAAAAATGGAGCCACAAGTCTCTTGGGTGACAAAATCCAATGTGTGGAGTTGTGGGATATTGAGATGAAGCAAGCTTGGGGCAAGGCACTTGCTACTCATGTATCATTTCTCAATAAAATAACAATAATAATAATCAAAAATGATAATAATAGCGCAAAAATAAAAACATAGGCAGGTCCATGAGTGCTTGGAAGATAAAAAGGGGGCGGAAAGTGGGAGATAATTCATCAAGGATCAGAAGACTGTACTTCTATTCAAAAGGAGTTGGGTTAAGGAGAGGGGAAAGGTCATGTGGGATGGGTCGCAGAACAACTAGGGGACAATGGTGTTTGAATGTCCATGCAGGCAAGTGTCTATAGGCACAAACAGCCACAATTTCACCGGGATCTAATAACTCATACTCACTAACAGCGTATACAACCACAAGTTCCAGGTCATTAAGAGTCTGCTGAAAACTCTCACTGGCCTGAAAGCCAATTCCTGCGCAGGCATCAGGCAGTTTCTTGACGGCCACCAGAACTCTATTGTTATATTCTGGTAGCCTGTAGATGTGGGTAACCCACCCGTATTTTGTTTGACCTTCCTTGTGATACGCAACCAACCGATTTGGTTTTGATTTGCCAATGTATAGGCTGCTCGAACATTGTAATGAATCTTCTTCAGTGACGTACCGGGAAAGGACATTTGCATCCTCGGAGTGAGGTCCATTGTGATAATCTTGCAATGTTAGATCTTCAAAGTGGAGTTTGTGATACATTCCTGAATATACGGTTGGATGAACTTCGACCAGTTTCTTCTTCTTTGTATTTTGTACCAAGTTATTCGTTTCGTCATCTTGAAACAACCAGCCGCAAGTTTTGGATTGGAATCTTTGAATTTGACAGAATTCTCGCATCACGGTTGCTTCCATTTGACCTAAGATGTGGATGTCAGTTATCCTCTCTGCATGTTGGCAGAAATGTAAAATTATGAGAGCTTACCAATGATTCCATTGGTCTTCATCTTTTGCAACAAGCCATTTATTCGTTCGCCAGAGAACTCGGATACGTTTGAGAGAGGCCCCCACCACCTCAGCTGCTCAGGAAGATGGAGTGCGTAGTGATGATTGGGGAGGATTTTTGGGGAATCAAAAACTAATTTTGATGTCTCGGTGTATAACGAGTAAGCCTCGGTTAACTTGTTGCAGTCATCATGAGTCACTGACTTCAATGAGACAATATTGGTGCATATGACAAGTGAAGAGAAATTGAGCAACATTTCCGCTTGCGCCCCACCTACAGGCTGCGCAGAGTTTTCAATGAAGAAATCGATGATGCTGAGTGGTAGGTATGTTGAGAACAGCGAATGCCATTCACTTGCCTTGAGCTTTCCATGTTTTGGGTCACCCAAGTTTAGAGGCACTTGAGTAACTCCACGAGGAACGATAACGTTGGGTATGGCGTTTCGAATATGCACAAGGGCCGTATCATGGAAGTCACGGCTAGAATCGGAATTTTCGCAATCATTGTCTTCAAAATATTCTAATTGGTCATCGCGAGTGTCATGCTTTGATGGATTTGGTTCAAATGCCCAACGAACACGCCAATGGTGCTGCAGGACACCTTCGTACCAGTTGTGCATGATACCTAGTGCTACATTTTTGACTGGATCCCAATAGGGCAACCGGTTAAGTTCGGACCAACGAGTGCCATAACGTTTTAGCATTCGAGTTTGGTCTGCAAGTGTGCTTGTGTCTCTCCACCAGAGAGCTTGAAGTCGTGTTTCTCGTCGTTTTCGGCTGGGACCAAGTTGCATGTGCATCATATCGGACTTCTGACATTTGCACCACGAGCAAAAATATGTGGCTGAATGCGAAGCAAATCCTGCAAGCTTATGTGATGCAACAATATCACCAATCAATGCGCCAAGATGGATTGAAAGCCGTCGTCCATGGGGGAAATGTTGTGTTTTCAAGAAGGTCCCGGTGTTAAGCAGCAGGAGATCATCGACCAGAGGAGCTAGAATGTGTGAAATTGTGGTCATGTCGGGTTCAGTAGGTGCAGGAATCATTCCGGCAATAAATATGTATTCGGGTTTATTTTGACATTGCGGCGGAAGATCCAAGCATGTGAGGGCAAGAACCCCCATGGAAGCTTGTCGTCCAGCGAGTTTGTTTCCGAAAGGATTGAACCAATCAACAAATAGCGAGAATGTAAGTCGAAGTTCATTTTTGGATAACTTCCGCTCATTCTTGATTGTGAAGCTTTTCCAAGCTTGAGATTGTTGAATATCCACAGTTTTCCCATCTGTTGCTGATTGTATTGTTTGTCGCCATGATTTAATCTTGTTTTCGATGTCTGGGAGATTGAGGAACCAGCTGAGCCAAGAGTCAAACGTCTGTGTGTGGTACGTTAAGCGTGGCTTAAAGAACTGGAGTGTAGCTGGGCGGCGTTCTTGGGCACGAGAGATCGGCTGGTATTGAGCTATGAGTGGATCTGCAGTCAATTCAAAAAGAGTTTCACCGCAAACTTGAGAGTTTTTTGATCTGCGATAAGAACAGGTTGTCGGAGTAAATTCTGGCTCATAGAGGCTAAAACACTTTGGACAGCAAGTGCTGGTTTCGAGTTCAGGGTTTAGACGGAGGCGCTTTGTAATGGTCCGAACATCTTTGTATGAACGAAGATACGAGTTGGAGTCTTGAGGTAATTTTCGGAACGTCTTGATGATGAGAAGTATCCAGTCGCGAGCAATTCGGCAGTTTCTTTGACTAACACCACATATCAAGCTGAGCCATGCAATAAAGAGCCATATGATTCCTATGCAAAATCAGGATTTTGTTCAACATGAGCCTTTTGGAATGCAAGAGGGGTAAGAAGCTTACTAATGCTTTCAGGTTCAGTTTTGCTATCATCCAGCTCTGTTTGTGAATCATTTTCTTCCACTGTATTTAATGAACGGTCCGTGAGGTGGCTTCTTTTCGTTCTTCTAGATGACGGGGACGTAGATGGAAGTGCCAAGGCTAGATCATTGACATTATTCAATGGTGAATTATGCCAGGCCCAATGTTTCGCACAAGTACTTGGGTGAACCCAGCAACCGGAAATCTCCTTGCCGTTGTTTGAGATTGTAGTTTTTTTAGAGCATTCCGGGCAATTGCAAATCTTCAGATTCATTTTGGGTGGTTACAGTGCCTTCGAAGGATACCAAGGTCGATTCTAGTGGGTTGATGATTGTTGAGCAGACAGCCGCCGGAGATAGCGTAGATGGAGAGGATTTGAGTCGAGGAAAATTTTACGCACTGAGGTCCTTTCGCTTTTGGACTATCGAGATCGACCCGTGAATGGTATAAGTTGAGGCCAGCTGGGGGTATGTCGTAATAAAACAGTTGAACCTAGAAAATCCCAATGCCTCGGTCTGAATGATGCTCAGTCCACAGGAACTAGGATTTCTTAGATTCGGTGTTTTGAAATCGAGTGTTGAGTCCAGGTGACGAAATTCAAGGCAGCTGACGACTGAGCCGCGGGGCAGATTTCAAATTGCATATGCATTTCGTCAGCGCGACAAAATTTGAGTTTCGTCAGCTGCTTGGGCGCTGTGTTGGTAAAGGCAGCACTCTAGCATGTGTCTCAGCTTAGCTGAGGTCGTGAGTTCGAATCTCACCAGACACATCTCCATTTTACAGTCTCTACAACAAGCTAGGTGTCTCAGCCCTCTTTGATCAGGGCTCCCTTGTCTTTTTCTCAGCCTCAAAGCTTTTGTCCTCTAGGCCTTTTCTCCAAAACTTCTTCCCTGAGCTTCATAGCTTCAACACGATTAACAGTCTCGTCGCTCCACTCCCATTCAAACACCTCGGAAAAAAACATAGTCCCACTTCTCAAATCTCACTCACACTTCCTCATCAACCTCAACTCAGTCTCCATTCACATCAATGGTTTCAAGAAATATTCCTCTGTATCTTGATGAGCACAACTACGACTCCTGGTCGTTTCTCATGGCATCAAGGCTGGATCGCATTGGTGCTCTCAGTCTCGTCCAAGGAACTGGTACTCCGCCCTCCGTTGCAGGCAAACCTGAAGAGAAGAATTTGTACATCGAGCTCAATTTTCTCGCTTATCATGAGATCATTGATCATCTCGATGGAAAGAATCTAACCTATGTTGCCCAAACACTTGCCAATCGAGATACCTTCAACGGACATGCTGTCTGGACGATCCTCAGGAAGAAGTACAGTGGGGACGATCACATTGCCAAGGATAGGGCTCTTGATCACTTCCTTGACATTGAGTATCAGACTCCGCCATCGGCTTTCATTGATCAAATTCAAGCCGCAAATCATTGGCTAGTTTCAACAAAGATTGGTCTTGATGAGCAGAGCAAGACCGCCATCATCCTACGGAAGCTGCCTTCGGAATATAAGTTGTTTCGCGATGTTGTAAATGTTGGATGTCCCAACGACTCGGTCGCTACGCTCTTAACTTGATTAGAGAAACATGTTGCCCAGAACCGACTCGATTGATCCACTGAAGTTCCCTCTCAAGCCACCTTTCTCACCACCAATGAAAAATACTATCTCTGTCCCCATTGCAAAAGGGGTTTCACCATCTGTTCTCACTCCGATAAAGCAGGTCATCGCGAGTCTCTCTGCTATGAGAAACACCCTGATTGACGACCTGTCAACTCAGCCTTTCCCAGCTCTTCAACCAAGTCCAAGCCAGCAGCTCAGGTGCATCTAGCAGAGATTCATCCGAGCTCTTTGTCCAACAGTTATCATGGATTCACTGACAAGCAGATTGAGTCAGAGAGAAACTTTCAGGCTATGATCAACAACCCCGAATTCAAGAAGCTCAATATCGGAAAAGGCCTATAGTTCTATGGCCTGTGGTTCATCAGTTGGGGGGGGGGGGGGTGTTGGAATTTCACGGCTCATTTCTCTCCTTTCTCTTTTTCCCCATCTGTCACTCATTCATTTCCTTCCAGATGAATATACATGTCACCTTCTGTCCCACATTCTGATCCCAAAGATGTAGTACATAAAAACTCTTAAAATACATAGCAATATAATCATCAGTTCTTCAGCGCACTTTTTCCTGAGACCTTTTGAGTCTCTTGTAGTGAGGAGCTTTTTTCCTCCTCACAAGCTAGGTGTCTCAGCCCTCTTTGATCAGGGCTCCCTTGTCTTTTTCTCAGCCTCAGAGCTTTTGTCCTCTAGGCCTTTTCTCCAAAACTTCTTCCCTGAGCTTCATAGCTTCAACACTACTAATTTGCATTCTAGTCTAATTCAAGTTGATTAGAGAAGTGAAAATTAAGGAGTGTACTTTTTGGGAGGAACAGGACAATGAAAACTCAACACACCTTTTCTAAGTTGATTAGAGAAGTGAAAATTAACGAGTGTACTTTTTGGGAGGAACAGGACAATGAAAACTCAACACACCTTTTCTATTGGGTATCTCTCACTTATGCTAGAATGGTAATTGGAATTCTTTAAGCTGAGGTGCATTCAAAGTTTGAAATATATGGTAGTGATTGTGCCATATTTGGCTGAGTCTATTAGGGTTGCTGCAGCACAACAAGTACCAACAAACTGTATGTTTTTTAATTTTAAGATTAATGTGGCGTATTAGTCTCATTTGTAGCTGATTTGCTTATTTTCATACCCAGAAAATTTGGGTGTGTGCCTGGACATGGTTCAAATGACTCAAGTATGGGGACCTTTTGGCATAAACCATCAGGAGTTTCCCATAAATGATGCACAGGCCACCAATAAAATGTTGTCTCAGTAATTTTGATTTCAGGGTTTGTTTCCCACATGGTTCAGGAAGAATCCATGGACAGAAATATTTTCCAGTATTTCCTGGAGATTATCCTAGTGAGTAAATATGTTTCAAGTATCAAAATTACACAAAGTTGTAGTTTTACATCCAAAGGAGGAGTATTATTAGTTATTTCATTGCATATTTGGATTCTACAGGATTTTTAACCATAATCACTCTCTGAAACCACAAGGCTAGCTTGCACTCAGACAAAATTTATTCAGACCAAACTTCTTTTGAGACTTTAACACATCAAAAACCCAAACCACCAAGCTGAGATTGAACCCAGGGTATCAGAATTTGTTTTCAAAACAATATCTTTCTTGTGATAAGAACATGAATATATTCATTACAAGATGAAATCATACTGTTAAAATGTTATATTTGATGATACAGACCATGAAGAAGGTTTCAGACAACACCCAACTTCTGTTTCTTCAGATGGTTCTTGTACTTAGTAGGTTTAGAAATCAGCATGCGGTCATCTCCCTTTTTCACCAGGAAAAATCAATTGTCACCTGACATCTGGTGACATCAAGAAACAATGGATGTAGCTTTGTTGTAGCTATGGTTTTACTCCAGCTAGGCTACAATGGCCCCTTTGTGTCCTACAAGGGGCTATACATGAGGCCAACTGTACTACCAATGGGTAGCTCATTGAACCTAGGCTGATGTCACCTGTAGTCTAGTGACAATTTATTTTTCCTGGTGTTTGGAGCCTTCCTTTGCAAGCTTGTCTAGGGTAAATTTGGAAAATTTTGTTGAGTGATTAACACAAAGAGAATCCATATCCTCCCGGATTTTTGAAAAGCTTAGAGTAACATGGGAAAACAGTGAGCTAGGAAAGTGCAGTTGACAGGGATATGAAAGGAATTTTGGATTACATAATCTGTGGCACTTCCCATTGTGAACCCCACAGTATATGAGGGGCTGCACAGATTGATTTCCAGTGAGGTCACTGGTAGATATTGTAGATTAAATGTGTCTGGTTGAACAGGAGGCATGGGTGGCAAAGATATAAGTGGTTGAGTTGATTTACTTTTTCACCAATTGAATTCTGGTACATTGGGTGGATTTTAGAAATTTGTTGAATCACTTTTCACCTGAAAGTCCCCAAGATCATCAGGAAGAATCCTATGAGTTCTGTTGGTATGGGCGGAGGGGATGAGTCACCTTGATGAGTGAAATCAGATTAAACATATTGCATGAATGTGATGTATCAGGTGAGGGCTCCCAATCACTGGGTTTGACCTTGGCAACTGTTTTGGGGTTGATCTCATTGATGCATGCATGAGATTTTTAGGCTAAGGAGTTGGCTGATTTGTCAAGAAACTGGGTGAATTTTTGAACTGTGTGGATTTTTGCCTGGTTGATGCTCTTGAAGACCTCCATGCAGAACAGTCACATTCCATAACACATGCCTGCTAAATGGGGTTTGGGGTGCTATATTTAGCATAGCACCCCAATATAGCACCTGCGGTGGAGCTGCCCTCAGTACGGCAGCTCCAGGTTGGCTGCCTGACAGGCTGTACTATAAGGGTGATGTACAGGTCCTCCATAACCTGAAAGGCATAACAGGACCGCGCAACCTGCATGGTGTACAGGACCCCGATTTGCCTGGGGTGAATGGCTGTCAAGTTGACTTGAGAACCACCATGGTCCTCCAGCTGACCTGAAGAGTTCAAACCTTTTTCTTCTTCTTTTTCTTTTTAAGTGTAATTTGGCCTATGGCATTGCACACTATGAATCTAAGTAAATAACATCTGTACATGCTAACACAACCTAATGAAAACCAAAAAAACTACGAGGGCTACATTTGAGATGGGAAATTGAAACAAAAAGAAAACAATGCAGAAAAATCAATGGAGACATTTAATAAAGGTTGAGTGAGGTCTTCAGCATGGGAGCTGGTTGGAGAAACGGTTGGTGTCAATCAAAAACCTAGACAAGGGTGCCTCAGCTCTTCGAACAGAGAGGAGGTAGTCCAGACAATCAGCCTTGAAGCAAATTTTGAGTCGGCGGAGATTATAAGAAAAGATGGAATGATAAGTGACCCGCGACAAAATGTTTTGGTTTCCAGAGAGATATTCATTTCAGAAATAAGATAAAAAAGAATAAAAAAAATAAGAAACAGACCTATAAGAAAAGACGGAATGATAAGTGACCCGCGACAAGATGTTGTGGTTTCCAGAGAGATGAGGAAACCCTAACATCTGGTTGCAGGCCCAGATTATATACAAAGTAGATTATGTAATTTACAAATGTTATGTATTTAATGTTTGTTTTCTTATTACATAATTATTTGATTTTTATAGTTCTTCCACATTGTCAAACCTTAAACCTTACAGCCCCTCCCAACTTGAAGAACTTTAACCGGTAAAAAAATTCATAGAAAGAAATAAAGAAGAAAAAAATATGAAATAGAATTTAGAAGAGATAGAAAAAAAATAAACAACAAAAAATAGAAAATGACACCACAATTTCCTGGACGTGGAGTCCTGCCAAGGCTAGTGCTTTGAGGCTCTGAGTCTCTTGGTGAACACGTTGGCTACCTGGAACTGATTGCTGATCCAGTAGAGTTTGACTTGATGTTTGCGGACAAAGTCGTTGACAAAGTAAAACGCGTGATGAAGATATTTGATCTTCTTCTTGGAAGAATTATCGTCAGCTACAAGCACAGCTGCTTGATTATCGCAAAGTATCTCATACCGGGCAGGTGCACAAATATCGTCCAACACAATTTTGATATTTGCCAGGGTTTGGGTTGCCACCGACAATGCCACGTATTCAGCGGCACATGTGGACATTGCCACCATGTCTTGTTGCTTTGATCCCCAAGTGACTGGATTGCCGCAATGTTGAAGGATAAAACCAGTGGTTGATTGCTCACGTTCGCCTCCCCATCCGGCATCAACAAAGAGTCGGACTGCCGCTTCTCCCGGTGTGAATGCTAGTTCACGATGAGGGTGCTTTTTGACATATCCCACCAGGTGGCCGAGGGCCTCCCAGTGTTGCTCCAAAGGACGGCTGCTGTACCTTGCGAGCATATTTACTGCATAAGATAAGTCAGGGCGCGTCCCACATGCCAGATACATTAGCGAACCTAAGACCAATCGAAAGGCTGTCGGGTCCAATGGGTCAGACGTCGAGGTCACCAATTCAACATCAGGCAGCGTGGTATTCTGATGAACCGTCCGGCGCTTGTAGGTCGTCGCCAATTTTTGTGCTAGCAAATGTTGTTCTAAATACACCCCGCCATCCCTCTGATGTACATTCAAGCCTACGATTTGATCAACCTTCGAGTACCACTACGAGTGTCAAAGGTTATCTTTGATGTATTTTGTTCACAGATTATGAGACCGGAGTTTCTTACCCAAAGCTAACTAAACTATCATCAACCATCAGCTCAACTGTCAAACTTAATCTCATCAAGACCCTTGATCAACATGGGGGATCTCTCGCTTGAACTACCGTCCAAAGACAAACTCAACGGTTTAAACTTCCTCGACTGGAAGCTTTGGATAAAGAGTATTCTACAACTCAAACGACTTTACCTTCTGGTTACCAAGAAGGAAACGGAGGATATGGCGAAAGAACTGGATAAACTCGACCCATTCCGAAAATCTGACGCCATGGCCATTTTGACTCTCAACTGCGATATCAAAATAGTCTCTCAATTCACTGACGAAGCCGGAGAAGACCCATGCAAATTTTGGGAACTACTTGACGACTTCTACCAACCAAAGACTGTTCAAAATCAGTCCACTTACCTGAATCGAATTTTCTCCACCATACTAACATCCGACAAACTTGAATCCGATCTAACCACCCTTTTCGAAAACTCTTGAATCTTGTGCAGTCTCATCGACGATGATAAAACTAAACCATCAAAACTCTTAGACTCTGTAATCGCTATCTGGTCCATTATCAACCTCCCCGATGACTTTAAAATGGCTGGAGAACTGATAATTAAGAAATGCGAAATTGAAAAATCAATTCCTTCTCTCAAGCAAACCATCGAGGAATTACGCCTCTATATTCAACGAAACAAATCCGCTCAAGAATCCGCTACTTCCAGAGCTTTAGCCGCCTCTACTCGCCGGCCTCAATACTCCACAGGAGAATACCCAAAATGCGCCAACGGGGAACACAATCCACTCACTGCTCACAAACAGAGCGATTGCTGGCAACTTAAACGACGTATGGGTACCAAAGACAAGATCGAAAAAGTTCTCCTATCCGCGTTTGGTATTAACTCCGGGGATCTCATTCTAGACTCTGGAGCGTCCTCCCCAATGTTCAACTCCGAATCCTACTTTACCTCACTAGAACAACACTCGTCAATGGTGTATCAAGCAGACGGGTCCTCCTTACAGGTAACCGGTATTGGAACCGTTAAACTTTATCTTCCTCACATGATACTCCACCTCAAGAATGCCCTTCTGGTACCGACGCTCTCCACCAATCTGATAAGCCAAGCCACCTTCCTTCGTTCGGGACACTCGATCAAGCCATACGGTAAAGACAGATTCGCAGTAGTAGATGAGGCCGGAACCCTTGTATTAGACGGCTCGTATTTCTCTGGTAACCTTATCATTCGAAAGGAAGACAATGTTTGCGCCGCCGCTATCCAGCCAAGAGTGAACTCCGAGTCACTTACCCTCCATCGAAGCGCCGGACACCCATCGTTTCCTTACCTTCAGAAAATGTTTCCCGATGCCAACCTGAAGAAATTCGACTGCCTCGAATGTGACCTGAGTAAGAAACATCGAGATCCTTTCCCCAGCTCGTTCCCTGCTGCCAGTCGACGTCTCGAATACATCCACTTGGACCTTTGTGGGCCCATCACACCCGCCTCCAAATCCGGAAAACGATTCTTTTTAAGAGTCGTTGACGGTTTCTCCCACTACGTGTGGATCATGTTCCTCACCAAGAAATCCGAAACAAATAAGCTCATCAAAGACTTGTTCAACCACGTGGAGAACTTATCTGGCGAAAAGATATCCTTCCTAGTGTCTGATAACGGCACCGAATTCAAGAATGCCGATCTCAACAACTTCTACGAGACGAAAGGAATCAAGCACCTGACTACGGCTCCCTATACCCCAGAAAACAATCCATTCGCAGAAAGAGGAAATCGCACCACTGTTACAAAAGCTCGGTGTTTACTCAAGCAAAGCGGTTTGGGGCAACAATACTGGGCAGAGGCCTGCAACACGGCTGTCTACCTGGAAAACAGGACGAATTGTAAATCCATTAACTTCGTCTCACCATATGAAAAGTGGTTTAATAAACCCCCAAAGCTTAACCGACTTTTTCCATTTGGCTGCCAAGCTATCTTTTTGAAAAACAGGGTCGCTGGGAAGTTCGGGGATCGAGGAGCAGCTGGAATCTTCTTGGGATACGGGGAGGGCCATCGGATCTATAGGATTGAAGATGAGAAATCAGGTAACGTGGTTATTTCTCATCATGTGAAGTTTCATAAGAACACCTTTCCTTCTCTCGTATCGCAATACCATAACTCAAGCCCTCCTGACCCTGACGACCCACCCTTCTACATCTCAGAACAGCTAAAGCAAACTGATCCCTCTGATAACATCTTAAACTCCCCAGACCATGACACATCCACCACATCATCAAATGACGATAACGACTTCTTTGATCCCCAAGGACTTCTCCCACAGGACATTCCTGTAGATCCATCCGACAATGTGGAAATCTCACCATCAGAAGAAGGAAACATCCCCTCAACAAATGAAGATGAAAACGCTCACCCGCCAAAAGAGATCATTGGAGACATCAGCCAACAAAACATTGTGGAGGGCCGATTACGGCCTCGCCACGAAGCACACCTAGTATCGTACATTCAAAACGATCCCAAGTCGTACTCTCAGGCTGTCCACAGCTCCGACCAGGACCACTGGAAAGGAGCTATAAGATCCGAACTAGGCAATATGTTTCGACATCAAGTTTGGACCCCAGTCGACAAGACCGATTCCATTCGACCACTCACCACCACGTGGGTTTTCAAACGCAAAACCGACGAGAACGGGGAGCTAGCCAAATATAAGGCCAGGCTATGTGTCCGCGGATTCAACCAACGTGAAGGTATCGACTACAACGATGTCTTTTCTCCAACAGGTCGACTCACATCCCTTCGTCTAATGCTCACTATCTGTCAACTCAAAGGCTTCGAGATCCATCAAATGGATGTCAAGTGTGCTTTTCTCAACGGAACACCCGACGAACAGTTATACATCTATCCGCCTCAGGGTTTCACCGATGTCCAACCGAACCAAGTCCTCAAGTTGAACAAGTCCCTGTACGGCCTAAAGCAGAGTCCGCGCTGCTGGCACGAAGCACTCACCAAGGCTCTCTCTAACATTGGACTTGAGAAAACCAAGACTGACCCGTGCCTGTATATCAGCCGAGATAAACTAAAACCGTTTTTCCTGTTTGCTCACGTCGACGACCTGATTTTCGGTGGCTCGTGGATTCCCGAATTCAAGAAAAATATCAACTCCTTCTTTGAAATGGAGGATCTTGGAAGAATTAAATACGCGCTCGGCATCAGGATAACTCAAACAAAAAACAAGATAAGTCTACTTCAAGATAAGTACATCAACAACATACTCACCGAGTTCAAAATCGTCAACAATCGAATTACACCAACACCACTCCATTCAAACTGGAACGTGGAGAAAAATAAAGCAAGCGAAATACCCGATAAGCCTCCGTTCAACTACCGAAGAGTTGTCGGGCTTCTTCAGTGGCTAGTTCAATGCACCAGACCAGACCTGGCATTCGCGACCAGCTGCCTAGCTCAATTCTTGGAAAAACCGTGCATGATTCACTACCAAGCGGCGACCCACGTTCTGCGATACCTGAGCCACACACGACACTATACGTTAGACCTAGCGGATAATCGCCTCAACCAAGCGGAAAATCAACTTCTCGGCTTCTCAGATGCAGACCATGGAGGTGCGAGGGAGTGTAAATCCTACTCAGGATCCCTAATCTACTATCGCGGGCTGATCGGGTGGAGAAGCCACATCCAACAAAGCACATCTTTGTCGTCGGCCGAGTCGGAACTTATCGCCCTGGTTGAATGCTCTCAGGATCTACTTTGGACCTCGAACCTCTTTCAAGAAATCACTCAAAACAGACCAAACTTAAAACTATACAATGACAATTTGAGCACAAAATCTATTGTATCAAATGAGGTTTACCACCACGGCACCCGGCACATTCCGTTCAAACACTATTTCCTTCGAGACAAGATAAAAGGAAAAGAAATCGACCTACTGTACATGCCGACTTGCTCGATTCCAGCTGACATGATGACTAAAAACTTAACTGGAGAGAAGATTCGACAACACCTCAAGAATTTCATTCACCTCGGCTGATTTACACAAAAAGATACTCAATGGGGGGGTATAAGAGATTGGATGCGGGGGTTCAAGTGATTGGGATAAAATATAGGGCTTATGATTATGTAATTAGGGGCCTAGCCCAGAATAGTTGTATTTGTCATAGTCTCCTTTGTTTTCTTTCCTCTTTTCTTTTTTCTTCACCGCTTCTGTTTCTCATCTTCCAGGTCCGCTGCTCCTCCCCTCCTAACTATCCCAGGACACTGTCCAAAGACTAATACGAGTGTCAAAGGTCCGCTGCTCCTCCCCTCCTAACTATCCCAGGACACTGTCCAAAGACTAATACGAGTGTCAAAGGTTATCTTTGATGTATTTTGTTCACAACCACTTGACTTCTAAGTGACGAGTCAATCCATCCCGCAGTTCATCCAGAGCTAGTTGTGAGTTGCTAACGACAAGCCCATCGTCTACATGCATCCATATGAAGATGCAAGTATCACCGCGGCGATAGACGTAGAGGGATGATTCCACCTCTGAGGCAACAAATCCCAGTTGACCAAGGATTTTCTTGAAGTGGAGCCACCAACATCTTCCGGCCTGTTTGGTGCCGTAGAGAGCCTTCTTTAGACGGAGGACCTTGCCTTTCAACGCCGGCCGCATTTCTGTCGGAGGTTTAACATAAACTTCCTCATCAATGGGGCTATATAGGTAAGCTGAGCTTACATCAAACAAATTCAACATATATTTGAAGTTGACCGCAATGGAGATCAGAAGTTGTAGGGTTGCCAACGAAGCCGTAGGTGCATAGGTGTCCCCGCAATTGATGCCTGGCCGTTGATTGAAGCCTTGGGAAACATACCGGGCCTTGAACTTGGTGGTGGCCCCTCCGGGATCTTTCTTGAGCGCAAAAACCCACCGCGCCCCAATGACTTTCTTCCCTCGTTGTGGATCAACTGTCTCCCATACACCTAAATGTTCCAATTGATGCAGTTCCTGCTCCGCAGCTCGCTCCCAGTCTTTGCTGTATTTCCCCTCAATCGCCTGATGCATGTTTGACGGAATCCTCACGTCGGACGTGACTTGTAAGGAATCTATCGCGCTTTGTTGTATCAGGGCTTCTTTGTCCGTGGCCTCTTGCCCCAAAACGAGATTGTTGAGAAGAAACGTTATATTGTTTTTGGATGTGGTAATGTTAGATACTGGTAGCGCCTGGAAATCAGGAAACACGGCATTAGCCGAATGGATGAACGTCTTGAGATGTTTGTTATAGAACAACCAACCCTTCTCAGACACGGGATACCCAACTAGGAAGCATTCATCGGTGTGGTTGTCAAACTTCCCTTGTTGTTTTTCCTGTGGTTTGAACACCAGCGCCCTGGCGCCGAAAGGATAGATGTATTCCGGAACCAGTGTTTGGCCATACAATAGCTCCAAAGGTGTTTTTGGGGATATTCTGGTATGCGGGATTTGGTTGTGAATGTAGATGGCAACTTGCTGAGCGTAACTGCAGAAGCGCTGAGGTAATGAGCAATTGTTCATCATGACGCGTGACATGTTGTTGATCGTTTGATTCACACGTTCAGCCTCGCCGTTTTCTTCAGGGTGATACGGTGACAAGTTGGCCATGACAATGCCCCTCGAATCAAGGATTCCCCGTAGCTTTTTGGACATGAATTCACCACCATTGTTGCATTGTAAGAATCGAGGATAGCGGCCCAGTAGATTTTTGATGGTGTCAAACCAGATTTTGAGCTTGTCAGAAACATCTGACTTGTTCGTTAGCGGGGATACCAGTGTGTACATCAATGCATGGTCTCGTAAAGTTAATGCGAATTGGTTCCCGTGTATGTCTTTGTCAAACGGACCCATGACGTCAGAAACAACTAAGTCCAGTATATCTTGCTTAGGGATTGTCGACATTGGCAGAAAATGTTTTCCTGAACTCTTGGCCGTGACACATTTCTCACAGAAGAAAGGCTTCCAATTTTTAGCTTCCTTCTCACCAACAAATTGTTCTAGGAATTTGATCACCGCTTTATCATTTGCGTGGCCCAAACGTTCATGCCATTTAACGGAAGACATGCATGGTCAATTGGACATTGAATTCAGAGTAATATCATTGCAGGGAGGATGAGACGTGTATTTAGTGACAAGATGCCAACAATAATTGGAAAAAGTGGTGTGAAATACGCGGTGGCGATGAACGATGTGGTGATCCATTCCACTTCATTACTATATTGTAAAGATTACTTATCATTCATAAACCCCAAATACTTACACATATACACATATAAATCCCAAACCTTACACATATTCACCATTATTATTGCATAATCAGATTCTACACCCCATTTTAACCCTAGTCACTCACTCCAACCACCCTCAAATTCCTCATGGTTCAAGAGTTACAGGCAAACCAAGAATAATCCAGCAAGTTACAGTGTAAAGCAAGTTATAGAATACAATAAGTACATATTATAAGTAGATATATTACACAACCAAGATACAAAATAAATATTATATAAAATACATAGACACTACATAACATACACTGCACATGACTAGGCTTTATTCAGTAACATCTTACATCATATCTACTGTACATAAATTCTACCTTCCCACTACTCATCTGTCACTATCATGACTATTTCATATAAGTCACTTTCTCACTACTCATCTGTCATGTTCTTCCTTTTTCCCACCAGCTACATGTAATAGCCTAGTTGTTCCTCCCTCCAGCCTTATGGCTCCTCCTCTTTCTCAGATATATAAGGACACCTGTTCCTCCCTCTTGTTCCCTTATGGACCCCCAGACTTACTAAATTACCCCAACATATACCAACATTACAGATCCCATAAATTAGTATACATAACTTAGTAGAGTTACCATCACCCTTAGGAATATATAAATATACACACCAGCTTAAAACCTCAATATAAGAAGACTGCCCCTCTCTTGCTTGACCCACTTTGACTCCATAGCTACCAACCCTGCCCCACATTATACTTTATATGTATACTTTATACAACTCATCCCCCCTTCATCCATTCCTCTCACCTGGTGTGTGTAGTAAACAAGCACATTAGTATTAGTCTTCTAAGAGTAGATATAAATTAGCCACACCTTTTATTTTATTCTTAGTGTTACACTCATCCCCTTAGCATTAGTCAGGAAGGCAGCTCTTATATCAGCACCTTTGTCATAACCTACATTAGTACTAGTGTAGTTATACATATCCCTTCCAAGCTCTATTCTGCCCTTTGAGTAGTTCCACAAGTGGTGTCCCAACAGTGGCCTGATTTTCCTTCAGATATCTTCAGTTTTAGTAACAGCTATACTTCCCAGTCTCATTACTACCTCACCTTCCCCTTCTCTATTCTCCACAACTTCAACATCTACAAAAACATAAAAATATAAAGACATTAATCAACTTATCTCCTCACAAACCACTTCAAAAGACTTATACATATCCACATTCACTACCCATAAATCATCAACCAACCTCTTACCAGTCATGTCTCAACAAGGATTTCCAGGATTCTACTCAGCCCCCAGTATCTACCCTCCAGTCAGCCAACCAATTAATACCAATGTAGGACAGACTTCCCACCCCAACCCAGCCAGGCCTTCCAGGAACAATGTTGGCAACATCCCCAATCCTGGACAATACAGAGACAACAACAACTCATCAGCAACTTCTGAAGACCAACTTGCACCACACCCTCATTCTCCAGTAGCTTCTCATCAACATTCAGAAACTCCATTCACTCACTTTTTGGATAAGGAACCCAGGATGCCCAGATACTCTATGCCTTCCAATAGAGCAGTCAAGATCAAACCAATGGACAGGAACCTCTTCTTTGATGGATCAAACATACCTGTGGATAAATTTATAAAAAGGTATGAGATTGCTGGGTCAGCTGATGGTGCCTCTCCCCATGAACTATGCAAACAGATTATTTTCTTTCTAAGAGGATCAGACCTCCAGGATGAGGTAGAAGAGATGACTGGCTATGAGGACTCAGACTGGGAGACATTGAAGGAGCAACTACTTACTAGGTTTGGATCCTCTCTCCCCTTGGTCAAGTACACTGAAGAAGACTTGAGGAACTTGGTAAATCTGTCTACACAAACTGGAGGAATCAGCACCTTGCAGGAATTCAAATGCTTTAGGACCAAATTTGAAACTATCACCCACTACTTGGTCAGACTAGGATACTACACCAGCCTGGAGGATTTCAGAAAATTGTTGCTCAAGGCCCTTAAACCAACTCTAGCCATATCCATCACCAAGGAACTTCTCAGGGAAAACAAGATGGTATCACTCAAGGATGGAGGCCATATTCTTCCCAGCACCCAGGTTTTGTTCACCTACATACACAGAGAGGTTCAGTCAGCTACAGTCTTGGAAAAGAGCCTAATGGAACCAGAAAACCCTACCCAGAACCCAATCAGTACCATTCCCAAATCAAACCCTCCAGCTAATACCTATAAACCTGTCTCAACTACCAATCCATGGACCACTAAGCCTCTGGAAGCCAGGACTACAGATCAGAAATTAGAAGAAATCACCAAACAACTTGCAACCCTTACTGCTGGAAGATCAGCCCCTCCTCACCTAGTTGGACCAGCCCCAGGATTCAATTCAGCCCCCAGGAACTATACCTTAAAATTCTACTACTGTTTTGAAAACACCCACAGTACCACCAGATGTAGGGCCCTAGAAGAAGATGTTACCAAAGGATCAGTAATCAGAGATGGCAGAGATTTCAGACTTCCAGACAAATCTATGATTCCATGGGACCCCAGAAGACCAATTCAATCTGTGGTATCAGCTTTCCCCAAGGACAAACCCATTGTATCATCCTCCTTTGGACAACTAGAAGAAGCAATCACCCCTGAAGAATCCACCATCTATGAAGCAGACCTTGGAAAGAGAACCAGAGGAACCAAGGACCCAGAAGAACCCGAAATGGCAGACAAAAGGATCAGGAAAGAAAAGGACAACATCATGGACATGGATACAGAAGACTTACTACATATGGCCAGGACCCCAGTTCCATCAAGCAGGATACAGAATCAAGACCCCAAATCAGACCCCCATGTAAGATTCAAGGACTCAGACATACAAGGATCCAACAACCCACCCAAGGAGAAGCCAGAAAAGAAGACCTACTTGGAGAAGACTTTGGCCAAGGAATACCCAGGAGCTGAAGAGGATGTTGCCAAAAGAATGCTTGGTGAAGGAAAGATGGAACTGGCTTATGGAGAAATATTTGCTATCTCTAGTGGTGTCACTGATGCTTTCAAGAAGAGGATCTCAAACAGAAGGCTGCCTTTGGAACCCACTAGGTCAACTAATGTCATAGGCAGAGAAGAAGAAGAAGCAAAACAGGAACAGACCACCCTCTATTCATGCCCTCTTGGATATGTTAAAATCAACATTAATGGACAAGCCCATCAAGCTCTGTTGGATACTGGATCAATGGTCAATATCATACCTGCAGGACTGGCTCACCAACTAGGACTGGTACTCACTGCTAAATCAATGAGGCTTAAAGGAGTTGGAGGCCACCATACTAATATGCCTGGAATTGCTGAGGAAGTAGAAGTAACCATTGGAAAAGTATCCAGAACTGTTCATTTCTGGGTGGCTGAAGGACCTGTTCAACTAATTATTGGAAAGCCTTTCTTAATGGATGTATCAGCCACTATCAAATACAATGGAGCTCAAGGGGAATCACTTTCTATTATGGACTCATCTGGACAGACTTACTTGGTACCCATCATTCTCCCCAGCAACCAGAAATGGGAAACTACACTTCCAGCAAATTCAGCCACCAAGGAATTCCTAGACCAGGGCCAGGACACCAACTTTTTCCCTTGACAGAAAAAAAAAAAAAAACTAGAAAAATAAATATAATATTAATAATGATAATAATAATCAGTCAATCAAATTTTCATTCATGGCCATATCTCTCAATCTAACTCACCTTTCTGGACCATTTGCTAGTCAGCCCTAAAATAAAATTAAGTAAAAATTAAATAAATATAAATAAATAACAAGACAAATTAATAAAATACTTCCCAAGAAGTCCTTTTCTTTCCTCTTAGAATACATATCTGCAATCACCCAAACAAAAAAAAAAATAAAATAAAATAAAATAAAATAGAAATAAAAAAAAAATCAGCTTCCCTTTCCTTTTCTTAGTTAGTTATTTATCTTTCTTTTTTATATATAAAAAAAAAAAAAAAATCTTAGGCCTTCGAAATACGATCAACACAAGAGGTTGCGATTTATTTATTTTTTTTGGCGAACGGCTCGACCAGATGCGGTGCGGCGTTCATATGGCATCATGTTTTGGATCCAGCTACGTGTCCGGGTTTTCGAAGAACGACCTGGTTGGGGGATAAAAAGGACGGATACCTTTGAGCGATTGGTGTAGACGGTATCGACTCTGGTGTACGAACCAGGACGACGAGTTATTTTTTGTTTTTTTTTCTTTCCCCTGTCAAGACCTTAACAAATATTGATTCGACTCTGGTGTACGAACCAGGAGGATGGGCCTCAACTACAACGTATCCGACGCTGGTGAACGACCCAGATTGACAGACAACTCTCATCCAGCATACTTTTCGACGCCGGTGTACGATCCGGGAACGGCCTTTACGCTTATTTTTTATTACGCAAACGTCGTCACGTGCTTGCAACGCGATGTTTCTTTTCTTTCACATTTTTTTTCTCTCGACGCCGGTGTACGACCCGGGAACGCGTCTCTATCAGCGTAAATTTTTCTTTTTTTTTTTTTTTTTGTCCAAATACAAAATACATATAAAATAAATAAAAAAACGAAGTAAAATAAAAATAATAAATAAAATAAAATCAATACATATAAATAAAATATAAAAAAAAATGGATAAATAAAATAAAAATAAAAATAAATAAATAAATAAATAAAATATAAATATCAATATAAATCAATAGAGTATCAACATAAAAAAAAAATAAATAAATAAAAACAAGAGAAAGGAAAATAAATAAAAAGAAAAAAAAAAAAAAAAAAAAAAAAAAAAAAACTCCCAAGTATTCATATATGTAAAAAAATTAGAATCTGTCAAAACATTTTTCTTCTTCTTTTTCCCTCCATTGTCTGGGGACAGACAATAAGTTGGGGGAGGAGCACTTCACTGCCAAATGGAAAATTACCAGGATTTTTTTGATTTTTTTTCTTCTTCCCTCCTCTCAACAGAACACTGATCCTCAACTACCATACATCAAAGGAAGTCATCATCAAAACACACATTCAACATATTTTCTACTCATTCCACCTCATCATCAGCTCATCACAAACTCAACATATTTTCTACTCATTCCACCCATCAACATCACATCACAAAGAGGCTCCCTTTCATTCTACATATATCTTATATACTTATTTCAACCCAGGAAGAACAATCAAGCATCTTCTCAGTTTCCACCCTTCACCCAATGAAAATTCCATCCAATCAAACCAAATCAGAAACCACTTAACCCAACATCAAGATATTTTACCATACCCCAAAGGACATGGTCATATCAGCACCAATACCCAGAGGCCAAAGGATTACTCAGATTAGAAGATATATAAAACCAGACTAAGAAGAATTGTTGCTCCTACTATACCACCACCTCAAGAAGTATCAGTAAGCATTTATTAGTGTCCAAGAATTTCAAGAAGATATGAATAAGAATAAGAAGGCTAGAATGAACATTTATTAGAAATACATGTATACAAGTACAATGATGGCTTAGTATTTGAGTCTAATAAATAATGAACCTAGCTTATAATTAAAATAAAATCAAGAATTTCAAAGATACTTTTACATGAAGAACATATTCAGCAAGATGGCATACTAGAAGGAATTTCAACCACTTTAAAGACTATAATATATATTTTACAAGAAGATTAATACAATGGATAATGGATACATGGATACTGAATACTATGGACATTGGACTTTGGATCAAATTATACTGGATTGGCTCATACTGGACACTGGCATGGACTAATACTGGATTGGATCACTTGGACCTTGGACAGGAATACTCTGGACTTCCATGGATCACTTTTTTTCCAGCCCTTTCTCTTTTGGCTGCATTGTCTGGGTTCAGACAATAAGTTGAGGGAGGATGTGGTGATCCATTCCACTTCATTACTATATTGTAAAGATTACTTATCATTCATAAACCCCAAATACTTACACATATACACATATAAATCCCAAACCTTACACATATTCACCATTATTATTGCATAATCAGATTCTACACCCCATTTTAACCCTAGTCACTCACTCCAACCACCCTCAAATTCCTCATGGTTCAAGAGTTACAGGCAAACCAAGAATAATCCAGCAAGTTACAGTGTAAAGCAAGTTATAGAATACAATAAGTACATATTATAAGTAGATATATTACACAACCAAGATACAAAATAAATATTATATAAAATACATAGACACTACATAACATACACTGCACATGACTAGGCTTTATTCAGTAACATCTTACATCATATCTACTGTACATAAATTCTACCTTCCCACTACTCATCTGTCACTATCATGACTATTTCATATAAGTCACTTTCTCACTACTCATCTGTCATGTTCTTCCTTTTTCCCACCAGCTACATGTCATAGCCTAGTTGTTCCTCTCTCCAGCCTTATGGCTCCTCCTCTTTCTCAGATATATAAGGACACCTGTTCCTCCCTCTTGTTCCCTTATGGACCCCCAGACTTACTAAATTACCCCAACATATACCAACATTACAGATCCCATAAATTAGTATACATAACTTAGTAGAGTTACCATCACCCTTAGGAATATATAAATATACATACCAGCTTAAAACCTCAATATAAGAAGACTGCCCCTCTCTTGCTTGACCCACTTTGACTCCATAGCTACCAACCCTGCCCCACATTATACTTTATATATATACTTTATACAACTCATCCCCCCTTCATCCATTCCTCTCACCTGGTGTGTGTAGTAAACAGCACATTAGTATTAGTCTTCTAAGAGTAGATATAAATTAGCCACACCTTTTATTTTATTCTTAGTGTTACACTCATCCCCTTAGCATTAGTCAGGAAGGCAGCTCTTATATCAGCACCTTTGTCATAACCTACATTAGTACTAGTGTAGTTATACATATCCCTTCCAAGCTCTATTCTGCCCTTTGAGTAGTTCCACAACGAGAGACATGGAGCAATCCTTATCAAAAAACAGCCGTAATCCATTTGTGGTTAGGACTCCCAACAAGAGGATTGCATAAGGTATTGATGGATGGTGGTAGACGTGGCGGATGGTGATGGTGCCATTAGGCGTTGGAATCTTCAGACTGCCGATCCCCGTTAATGTCATCAATGATTTACGTGATGCAAGGAGTACGGGGACCGGGTTAGTAAGCGTTCGCTCAAAAGTAAAGAAGGGGGAGTTCCCGCTTACACAAGCACTGCCAGCATAATTACCTAGGATGAAGTCATCCCAGTTAAACTGGGATGCACTCAACCAATTTAAACTTGGTTGAAATCAACTGATGAAATATAAATCCAAGGGACCCCCCTTGGTTTTATATTTCATTGGTTGAGGTCAACCTACTTTAAATTGGTTGTTTGAATCCTAGTTTAACTGGGATGAACTCAACCTAGGCAATTATGCTGGCAGTGAAGCCGAAGCCCCAGAGTCTATGAGTACCGTGGTCTCATTTGGTGCTGAAGCATCCATAGCTCGTACTCGGACGGGGGCCGGTCTAGTGTTGTTGGCTGGTGTAGGTGCCGGTGGGGTAGCAATATTGCTGACGTTGAGTCGGCCGTCCTGCAAGTCGCGTGCCAACCGTCGACAAGATGAGGCCCAATTCCCATTCTTGTTGCAATAATTGCAATCCGCCCCTTTCTCCGCCATCTGGGTACTCGTTGGTTGGACCCCCTTAAACGCCAAAGCGTTCGCCAGTGCCTTGCTACCAAAGGTTGAGGTCTTTTGAGTCACTTCGCGTTGCTGGGGTCTGTTGTTGTTGCTAGAGCGACCCGGGACGGCCAGGTGGTTGATTAAAATTGGGTTGTCGGATTGTCCCTGTTGCAGTTCTCCCTTGACCTGGGTGATCTCCTGACAACCACGGTTGAGATTTGGGATTGTGTTGAGAGTATTTAAACGGTGATTGAGATTGTTGCGGAAGGAATTCTTGTTGATGTGTATTGGTGGTTTGGCGATGGATTGAAGCATAAGTCCAAATACTTCTTCTAAAGTCATCTTCTGTTGTTGTGTCTCTAGATAGAATTCTTGAAATTGGGTGATCAATTTGTCGTTTGAGTGCTGTTGCTCCAAATGGTAAAAGTTGTGTAATTTTCCGACAATTGTTAGTTTATGTTGTCGATCATTTTGTTTGCACCGAGCTTTGAGTTTTTCAAAAATGTCTTTTGGTCGTTAGGTAGTTGTAACCGTTAGGGTTAACTTTTGCTCCACACTTGATCGCAGGAGAATGACAACCGCGGGCTCTTGATCTTTGTCAATGAGGAGCCAGTTCGCCGTTTTGGAGAGAAAATTCTCTTGTTTAAAAACAAAATCAAGTGTTGTGTTTATCTAGCGTTCCCAGTTGATGTAGTTCTTGCCAGTAAATTTGAGTAATTCTACCGTTGAATGAATGGATTGATGAAGGGCCATCGGGTCCTTCATGAAGTGTTTCTGGTGGAATGAGTAATGTGGAGAGGTAGGTCAATGATGACTGTCCTCTTGTTTAGTTACATGAGGTGGTTGGTCGCGTTGTAATTTGATATGGTCGGTCAATTTATTTACGGCGTTGATGATGCCGTTGATCTTCGCGTCCATCTTGGATTGCTTGAAATCAAGACCAGCGATTTGACCCCAAGTTTTGCGGTTATTTAGCTGAAGCATTCTCCCTTTGGAGTCCAAGTCCTTCAGTTGTTTCACAATGATTTCGTCTGACAATTCCCCCACGACGAGTTGACTGCTAGATGGCAAAGGTGTGAGGGGGGAATCAGATCTCTCTATTGGTGTTTCTATTGCTTCTCGACATAGTGGAGTCGGTCGGTAGAGTTTTAGCTTTTAACCTATAAGAAAAGATGGAATGATAAGTGACCCGCGACGAGATGTTGTGGTTTCCAGAGAGATATTCATTTCAGAAATAAGATAAAAAAGAATAAAAAAATAAGAAACAGACCTATAAGAAAAGATGGAATGATAAGTGACCCGCGACAAGATGTTGTGGTTTCCAGAGAGATGAGGAAACCCTAACATCTGGTCGCGGGCCCAGATTATATACAAAGTAGATTATGTAATTTACAAATGTTATGTATTTAATGTTTGTTTTCTTATTACATAATTATTTGATTTTTATAGTTCTTCCACGTTGTCAACCTTAAACCTTACAGAGATTGCGTCGCAGGAATGCCCTCGCGGGGCGAAAGTTCATGAGATGAACGACTGTTTCCCTCGCACCACAGGAGTGGCATAGAGGGTCTAGGCTTCTTGGCCGAACCTTAGAGTGGCCTGGAGGCTGGAAGCCGCCCTCAAGACCAATTCTTGTCTTGAAGGCGGCTTTTCTCAGGTATATTATGTCTGGAAGACGAATTACCTGTCATCGAGGTGAAGAGTCAATCATCCAGTTAAACGTCAATCACCTCATGATGTCCTCATTTGACGTTCAATGTATACGTTTTTACAAATTGGCAAATTCACATCAATAGCTGCAGGTTTATTATACTGTTACTCTCTTCGTCGTGTGAGGGTAGGGTTGCGTCTCGCCGGCACGCACTCTATCTCTGTCCTTTCCATATCCCGAAGAAGTTGTAAAAGTATTGTAGATATTTATATATCGAGAGTCCGCCAGGTGCCCAGATTATCCGCCTTACTTGCCCCTCAACATTAGCACAAAATGCAATTCGGACCGGCTGCTATCTTCGCTGCGCTATCACTGCCTACCGTGATGGCCACTACTCATACGATGTGTTACAACTACTTCTTGAGGAAAGATGGATGTGTTTTTTCTGCTGCAGCGCTTGACCAAAGATGTCCAGCTCCGGCGAAGCAACACACTGCTCCAGCCCAGGCGGTAAGCTCACTGCCTTGGTTCCAACTTCATTAAAAGAAACATGGCATCTGACATTTTCTTTCCTGTGCATCAAATAGTTTGTTATGGGCTCTAGCTCCCCAATGGCCAAGCGCAGTGAAGACTCGGTTTCGAAGGCCGAATCTCATGCTTTGGAGCCCCGGTATGACACCACCAGACCGGTTCGCCTCATGATTTTTTAGACCAATCATTTTCCTAATGTCGGATCAGCGGATTACTAATTTATTTTCTGGTCGACGAATCAGAGCTTTTCGGTCGCTGGTGGCTCAGGTGTACGTTTCTTCATTTTTTTTCTTGCCTTTGTGCAGCCCTTCAGTTTTTATAAATTGCATTCTTTGCAGATTTGCGGTTATTACGACTCGAAAAACGAACCCGGTGTGTGTCTCTGGAGTGGAATTGCTCCTGTCAGTGTGGACACGGCTGGGTGGCTGAATGGGTGCGCATAGGTGCTCGGTACATCGCAGATAATAGGGAGACTAACCACTCTCTCGACATGCTTTAGTGCGAAGAGCTCCAACTGCGGCAAGAGAGTGTGAGGAAGCCTATCAATCTGCTACTTCATATTCTTCTTTTCAACTGAAGTGGATGATTCACATATTCTAGATACATCCAAAGGAAAGGGCAGCCCAACACTGTGAAGTTCGTCAAGGTGCTTGATGGTAAGTTACCGTTCTCGACGATTTCCAAATAGTAAATCCGTTCAACCTAACGGTTGCTGCTTCACATTGTAGGCTGCGGTTTCGCCACTACACAACTTGATCCAGGATGCTTCGACATTGCTCTTACTATTGCGGTGATTTGCTCTTGGTTTGAAATCCTAATATCGAGAATTTGAAAACTTACTGTTTCACGCATTTGCTCAGCTCTTCAACCAGTTCAACCCCACCCCTCAAGAGCAGAAAGATGGCTACATCTACGGAGGACTTACGTGGGACTTGTGCGTAAAGCTTTCAGCTGTTTATTTTGCTTGGGTCTTACTCGGTTGTTGATTGTTTTTGTCGCAATTTGTCTTGCACAGCGATAACCTGTCCAACACTCACACTCAACAGGCCCCGGTCTGAGCAAGACCTGCGGATCTCACTTTCTTTTAGAGTATAAAAGTATCATTGGCATCAGAGCCTCGTTCTTTCATTTCGAACATTTTTTTCTCCTACGAGCTTGTTGACATCTTTCCCGGCCTGCCATTGTGCAAAAGAAGCAGCATGTAAATTTGGAGGGCTAATGGGACATTCTTTGCCTGAGATTAACCAAGCTTCAGCTTGTCTATTTATGTATTTTCTCCCAATCGCCAGAATTACTATCCATGCCTCCCTTGTGAATGTGAAAATGCCTGAAACTTTGGATTCAACTCAAACACCGTCATCTGCTCCTACTTCTATCGAGATACCAACCCTCTTTTTCCTGCAAGAGGAAATGTGCCAATTTCAAAGCTGAACTCAGCTGCAGAGCCCTATAAGTTTCTCACCTAGCCAATTTGGCTTGAGCGTTAATATATTTCTCATAACAGTGAGCAGTGGACCTTCAGAACAGCTATCACCTTAAAATATGAATTTTTCCTAACAGTTTAACAAGAGTAAAATGGTATGAGTGTTTAGGTAGCAATCTGCAGGGCTTGAAACTATCATGTGCAATTATTGCTGATCTACTCAAGCCCATCCCAAGGCACAATGTTCATATTTTCCGTGTCGATCGAGTTGTGGTTTCCTTTGAGTCATATCTGGGATTGATCGGTGGCTTAGATGTCTTTGATTCTTCCAGCCCAGGGGATTAAGTTTGTAGCTTGAGATGAACATCAGGTATCAGGTCAGCTTGGATGGAAAGAACAGTCTTACTATTAGTAGCTGTAGTAGCACAGCACAGCACAGCCAGTCTATAAACCTGACTGGAACTCAACTCGAATCAACTTAAGACCAAAACCATACTTACTCACAGATATTTATCTTAACTCTTGACCATCCTACCAATATCTCACTAGCAATGTCTCCCCATCCACACTCAAACCATCCACTCTATGCATTCCTTCAATCAGATTCAAGCAGCCTTCACGACCCAGAGAGCACTCCGCAGTTCGATGGCATCTCTCCTGCTGAGAGGACCGGCTCAGACAAGATAGGGGCTGATCGATCGCTCAATAAGCATCTGATCTCTCTCATCACAACCGTCCAAGCCCATTCCACCCAGGTTGGTCATCTCGCTCTCCTTATCTTTTGTCAACAAGCATATTTCCACGCTGTAAAGCTCAAAAGCCAAAATTGGTGTTCATCCCAGCTCGATCAAATGGTCAACCATCTCAACTCTCTGGTAAGAAGAGTCGAATCCGTTGAAAGTATATTCAGTGATGGTCAGGAGCAGATCCAACAATCTGTAGCCGAGTTTAGATCGGACACCGACAAAATAGGTTAGTCTAATTACGAATAAATGAATTTTTCTGCGATAGCTCTTGAGCAAAATCATTCGATGGGGTATCTCTGGATAAAAATGTAGAGCTGAATACCTAAACACAAATGGCTGAATGTACTTATTATCCGACAAAGCTTTGCAAACCACCGACCGAATCAATCTCACCCTCCAGCCTACCCTGAACTTGTTCAAGGATTCTCTTACCGCAGTCAATCGGCAGCTTGAAATCGCGCGCTCACAAGTCACGCAGCAGAATAACATCCAGGATAACCAGGGTCTGCTCCTAGCCAAGCTAGAAAAAGACGTCCATTATCTAACAATTCAAGCTAACGAACTAGAGCCGCGCTTGCTTGCCGATAAGAATGAGCACTTACAAAGAATCGGCGCTCTCCAAAAGGTTTGCGTAAAACACTGGCTTCAGAACTACACAAACGAGGTCCTGATGCGTTTGTGTGAACAGGAATTTGATACCTTGAATTCATCCCTAGCTCCCATTGCTCTCATGACTCCTCTCCTACAAGCTTTCCTTGAATCTCAACTTCGCTCGTCTTCGAGCTCTAAAGAACCATCCGGATGTTGCAAGAACTCTTACGGCCAAAGAGAATCCTTGGAGAAGACGGTACCCAGACACTCTTCAGCATTCAACATGAGATGTTGGAGGGAAGGGAATATTTCAGACACTAGGTTAGCCAAGACGGAGCTGTCTGCACTTCTGCCGCATGTAATGGTATTTCATCTGGGTGCAACCGTTGACTTTGAATTCTACGTGCCTTTGCGTGTAATGGTTTTCAAGAAGTCTTAAGCTGCCAGATACTCACGCTGGTATATCGAAAGTTAAGGTCATGAGGCCGAAGTCTTCTGATAACCAGGGCAAGGTTCGGGAAAACAGACCCTTGGAAGACTCTGAGGTAAATACAGTTGGACGGACTACCCATAACGAGTCAGGTGATTCCCAGATAACTTGCAACCAGGAGCCGGAGGATATTTGCAATAAAGCTGAAGTGGAGCAAGAACCAACGACCACACAAGCCAGTGAGAGCCAATTAAACTTATGCGTAAAAGACGAGCTACATGGACGGGGCGATGAGACGGATGAGCGCCTGGGACAAAGCTTGCACAGACTCCCAAGCCTCATAGCACCGAAGTCGATGAGTAGGAGCCAAGTGCGCCCGAATTCGACCCAGCCAGAAAACAACATGGCCAACCTTGCCGTCGGCCTTCCAAAAGCACAGTCAAGGAAACGGACCAGGTCGCGTACTCCTATGGGTTTTGATCAAGAGCGCATCGTCCGATCCAAGTCAATCGCATATGCTCAGCTACGAAAGATTTCTTCCCAGCGCACCGAACAGGATTCCGCCAGTGGTACTAGTATCTCTCAACATCGGGATCAGAGTCATCATAAATCGAATCAATTGATTGAACAAGATCAAACACATTCAGTTCTTTATAAGGTCCGTACTTCTCATCTTTCGTGCGGTCAGCGTGTACACCTAGCTGACTTCTAGCACTATCGTCTTCATGCTGGCTCCTCCTTTTTGCCAATTATCCGGTCTATGGTACAACCTGGCGCCATCAATCAATGCACCCCCTTCATCGATGCCAATATTTACCCATTGTCTGAATGAACAGAAGCCTTTGAAGAAGGCCCGGAGACCGCTGTTACTGGAAGAGCATCCATAGACAAGCCTGTAAAATAGAGATGAAAGCTATTTTTTCCCTCAGTTCTAGATATTTATAGCTACTCCAATTATCCATTTTCTCCAAATCACATACTTTTCATGAAATTTTGACACCTTTTTTTTTTTGGGAAAAACTCTAGATCTGCATACTAGTTACTTTTATTGGTTTCAATAAATATATCTTGACTGTCTGTTTTTATTTATCTCCAAAGACAAAAATGAAGTTGATAGTTTTATTTTGTCCTCCCCCCCCAAATATATATATGTCTGAACCAATACATTCCCCAGATGTATTCAAAGCTTAGATCAAAATTGGAAAGTATTTTGGTCCAGTAGGCCTGACAGCGGCCAATATTCTTCATACAAGTGAGAGAATGATGGGAAGTCATCACATTTATTTTCATCCCAAGAATTATTATCTGCCACTTTTGGAGAGCATGTATGATAGCCAACAGCTCTTGTTTATGTACTGGGTAATTCTTCTCCACCAATGTCATTAAGTGAGATTTGTACGCTATAGACAAAACCCCCTTCCAGTCCTTCCCTTGAAAAAAGGCCACACCCAGGCCAGAGATGCTGGCATCTTTCAAGAGCAACAGAGGGTTGTCCAATTTTCAATCCACATTCTTTACGCAGGGTAGTAATGTCATTATTATCTTGATGTTTTGCAATGCTGTTTCTTCAGTCTTTCCCCAGTGGAAGTTTTTTGGGTCCAGCTTGGAACTTGTGAGTGGAGTATAAGTGTCTCAACAGATTTATGCAACCCCCAAATAGTTTTTTTCTTCCATTGTATCATCCCAGTGGAATTTTTCAGCACCTTCTGAAGAGCCAGGGGTTGGCCAGTCCAGAAATTTTTAAATTTCCTTGTAATCTGCTTTAAAACCTTCTCCAGATATCCACTGGCCTAGAAAATTATCCCTGTCTCTGAACAATTGGGTTTTCTTTGGACTCTAATATAAGCTGGCTGCTTTCAGATGTTCCAGGATGATGTAGTTTGGGGTGGTTATACTCCACAAGTATGCAGGAGTCAAGGGGAGGTTGGGGGGGGGGGGGGAGAAAATGACAAACTAGGCATTCTAGCTACAGAATCAACTATCTCCTTTTGCAAGTCTTTCTCATACCTCTTGCACTTAAAAAACTGGCCATTGGATGGTAAATACCTGCATGTATAAGACTGATATCCAAGGACCACTCCCTCCCCCAACCCATGCAAAACAACTTAAACAGACAAAGTGTCAGCCCTAAAGATACTCCAGAGTATCCTAAAGACTGACTTTAATGTAAAAATTAATAAAACATTGTATTAGCAATAATATATCCTATAATATTATTAAAGAAATCAACTTTTCATGTAGAATTAGGTGGGGTACCTCACTCAAACCACCACCAAATTCCAACTCCTTCTATTACTTTACCATATCTCAGAAGGTACTTAGCAGGAGATGGAATAACCGTAAAAATATAGATTATAAATTATTGTCATAAACGCTGAGAGACAATAAACTTATTTGCATAAATATAATAATAATACAGTTATGTTTATAAGAAAGAAATTACTTAAGTGCGTGGTAATTTCCCTGTATTGTTCTATTAAATGAATTGGCCCATGATGTGATTGGTTATACATACATGTCATGAGGTCATGGGGACATAGAAAATACTGTGCTCAATTCAATACAATTCCCATTACATCATTGTACATTTGAATTGTAATACATTAGAGCAGAATTTAAAATAAACCTTCTAGAACCTTTTTCAAGGAATCTCTAGAATATAAAAGGAGGCCATTTCTGGCCTAGGATTGGTTCCTCAGCATATTCCCCCCATTTGTAAGTACTCTGAATATTCTCCTCCTACTTTTAGAGTAGTGTTATCCCCTGTATCCAACCAACCTTTATTACTGGATTAGTCTCAATTTACCTTAGAATTCCCCATCTTTTGGCCTTGATCTATTCCTTAGAAAGCAGTTGCAGCAAGACTACCACCTCTGACAGTAGCCAATCAACTTAAGTGCTTGCCAGCTGCTTAATAGCAATTTTTATTGCTATATCTTTCCCAAAAGACAAAGAATAGCCAAACCTACACGGTTAACTAGTAGTCTTCTCCAATTGAGTGATTTGTATATCAAATCTTCAATTATAAGGAGTTTTAGGTTATCCTCTGTGCATAGTTTGGACACTATAGAGAGAATAAATTCACTTATTTATTCAGATAACCTTTCAGCACAGTGACAGTACCTGGTTTAATTGTAAAATTAAGCCAGTGTTTCATACACATAGCTGACAGAAATTATGCTGGCAGTGCAGTAGAATAGCATATACTGTGAGTGGTGCATAATTGGGAGGAATTTCTTCTACTCACTTTGCATCCACAATGTAACACTTCCTGGAGACCTCCTCTAGGCCTTCCCCAATCCCTAATTTCTCCTTATGAGTCAACTATTGGGGAAATAAAACTGCTCTCCCTTTGAAATCTGCTGATCTCATTTTCCAATGGTATATATAACATCTGGTTTCTTCTCTTCTGATGCTACAAGACAAGATGATTCTGCTAAAGAGTGTGTCTGATTTCCTTTTTATAGAATTGAATACTAGAAACTAGATTAAAATACTGTAACACCTTTTTACCTGTTGTCCAGTGATGTTTTCCCTGTTTAGTATGATATATAGGATGCCATTATATCCTAATATCCCACCTCCACACTTTATACCCCACTTCTGAAGCTCTGGTACCCTTAACTCATCTGCATCTGATTTCTTTGTGCAAAACCCCTTCTCTCTAGCCCCTAACTTCCCTGATTACCCCTGTGCACATCATTCTGCATTGACCCCTGCTTCAGGTTCCCAGTGCATGCGCCCCATGAATCCACTTGGTAGTCCCACTTCACCCTGCTTTATCCCCCATTTGTATAACCACAAATGCACTATTAGGGTTATACCCCTGTAGCATTTGCCATGCTTTCCCTGAATGTGTTGAGTGCCCCCTGTCCCAGATGCACTATTCAGGTTCTGGTTCTATCTCCCTTCCCGATATCTTCAAACCAAAGTGCTGCATGGAATTCAAACAAAAAAGGTTGACCAAGTAGGATCACATTTGATAAAACCACTGAAGAGTAAACCCGCCACTATATGTTTGTGACTTCCAGCCGCTCCCCTTCCACCACACCATCTACTTCACATTTGTTCCTGCCAATCCCATGCAAGCTGATATTTTCCTGCCACCTACGTCTCAGGCCCACCTCCTGTGCCACCTTGGCTGATAAGAGGTTTACCATAACCCCACTGTTGATCATAGCACATAGCTGACCAGATTTAACCTAAGGGGTACAAAATAGAATATGTAGGAAGCAACTCTGGTGGTTCTTCAACTGACCTCTCAGTGCCTGCTGAATGCATACCAAAGTAAACATGGTTCCTCTGTTTTTGAGCTGGCACTTTCCCAAATGACCAAAATAAGTTCCTCCACCATCATGGGAGAAATAATTGCCAACTCCCTGATGGATAGGGAAAGCTGAGAATTTCCATCAAATTCTTTTGGGGCCAGCTCTGTTTGCATCTTCTTCCCTTGCAGCACCACAGTTTTTACAAATTCTAGCCCCTCCCTTGATTTGACCTCTTGGGGGATCCACCTCCATGAAAACACTTGTTACTAGAAGAAACTCCTGGAGTGGATGTAGGAGTTAAGAATCAGGATTACTCATGATCAATAACCCAAAAATAATAAAGACAAAGGTAACAATATATAAATAAATGGAAAAACGGTTTGACTAGTGTTGTCCTTGGAGTAACAACAGAAATAGATTTCCCGGCAAGAACCCCAATGTGTGGAAATACAAATGCTGTTCTGGAAAATCCACTGAACCATTTTCCAAGGGTCTGGATAACCTCTGTTTTCTTCTTTGCTGACACTAAAAGACAAGGTTTTCCTATTGAAAAAATGTGTGTGTGATTTTATTTTTAAACAATTGAAGAATAAAGAACCTAGACTAAACTAATATAAAACCTTTTCCCCTGTTTTTCCTGTGATTTTTCCCCTGTGTAGTATGCCTTTATGTCATAATCTTCCACCTCTGCACTTTATACCCCACTTCCACACCCTAATGCAGCCCTAACTGGTCCTTGAGTCTACCACATCCACCTTTTCAAAAATCTATCCCTTTAACCCCTGAATTCTTCATTTAAACCATGCACACA